>JAMKCH010055667.1:0-29634 GCA_023653785.1 Ophioderma brevispina | reverse complement strand
TTTTAATTTTCTCTAATAACAATATTTACTAATTGACTTTTGGAATTTATTATTTTACTATTTACCTTTATAAATTTCCATAACATTTTAATTTACTAATCTATTATTTAATTTATTTTAATACCCATTTAATTTACTTTTTAAAATTATTTTAATACACATTTAATTTACTTTTTTTTCTTTTACTAACAGCCTGTTATTTACTTAGGGTTAGGGTTTGGGTTAGGGTTACTGTTAATTAAACATAAGGTAGCTATAATAAAAACCGCTAAATACAGGATTACCGAGTTGGTCTTTTCTATTTAGGTAGGTACCTATACCGGAATTAGAGGCCAGGTTGACCTCTTTCAGGCCACTTACAGAGGTCTTTACTACAGCAATTTCCAATACAACAGTGAAAAAAGATTTTGATGAAAAATAGGGGGAGTGATTTGTTTACATTGTGAAAAAAATCACTGATAGTGGCTTAAGGTGTTGGCATTATGATTTGGTTTCTAAGGAGGACGCGCAAGCCGACTTTAATAAACTCGAAGATGAGCAAGCATGCATTCGTTTGCGATTTTAGCGTCGCAAAAATTCATGAGCGATTTTCCTACGTTTACGCGAATTTCTAAAGCGTTCGTAAAATCGCGTAGAACTCTGATGTTGCTAGGACTTGTCTAAGAACACGCCTGATTAATTACACATCTCACCTTTCATGCACCCATTTTTATTTTGCTACGTGACATATAGGCGTAAAATAATGCGAGATGCAGTGTCTCTAGTGAAGACGGAAATTTCCCTCTAAAAATGTCCTTTTCTGACAATTTTCAGGAAAACTAATACAGTGACACCATTTTTTTATTCGGTATTTTCAAATATGCAACTTAGACCTAAACATATGTGAAAATCAGAAAAACGATCGGCCCTTTATCTTTTTGGGGCACTTTAGTATCGGTGCATCACATTTTCCCATAGAGTTGCGTGGTAAATAATGTAAATTTTGAACAAAAATGTGCTTTTTGAAAGTCTTTTCTCAAAAACGAATACGGTATGCCATATTTTTTATTTCAGATTTGTTATCAGCACAAATGAACGTACTCTATATCAAATTTTAAAGAAATTCTTGGGCCTATTTAAATCATGATGCCAACACCTTAAGTCAAAAGCTACTAAATTGGCCTTTATTGTATGATACAACAATAGAAAAGAAAAACAACTTAATTTGGGAATGAAAGGAAGAAAGAAAGAAAAAGGAAAAGAAAGAAAAAAAAGAAAAGATACTAATATGAGTGGGCTATAGAGGGTTAAAATTGGGTCACATTTTCAGAACATGCTCATCACACCTTAGATTGATTACTTTATACCCACTGATACCATTTGCAGAAAAAAATGAAAAAACATTGCGAAATCCAGGGTGCCCTGACCAAAAACGTGAAAAATCCAAGATGGCCGACAACTCAACATAAAATCATGGTTTTTAACATTTTTGGGTACTTCTGTAATCTTTATGCACAGAAGTGTTATGTTTCCTTAGTGTTGAGGACAAGGAATTCATTTGTACAAGTTTCGTGAAATTTAGACATGTCATTTTCTTAAAATGGGCCATTTTGTCCCAAATTGAGATGTGAGAGCGCTTTTCAGATTTCTTGCAAATGCTTTGTCATTTCATAAATTTGAGTATGGAGTTGCGAAGATAACTACAGGTACTACCTGCTATGAAAATTTGAACTCAATAGATCAAGTATTTTGGCCGTAGCACTATTTTGAATGTTGCATGGACGCAGGTTTATTGAAATGTACAGGGGTCAACGCACTTTTGTACCATGTACATTTCAATGACAATGCAATATTTGAGATTCAAATGAGCACCGCAGCCAAACCGTTTGCAATTTAAAGCTCAAATTTCATGGGTAGCTTGCGCCTGAAGTCGCCTTTATATTTTGAACATTACATTAAAAATATGTTGATGCATTTGTGAGAAAAAAGCAAAGCGCCTTCACACAAAAAATTGGCCTAAAATGGTTGATTTTACAAAAACGATTGGTCCATTTTTTGTAAAACTTTCAAAAATGGATTCCTTGACCTCATAAACATTAATACATGCACCAAGATGATGTCAAAAAAATTTATTAAGTTCAAAAAATTGTAAAAACATCAATTTTTTGTCCTCCTGGGAGCCATCTTGAATTTTGTACGATTTTGGCTGGGGCACCCTGGATTTTGCATTTTTTCCGGATTTTTTTTTCAAAAATGGTATCAGTACACATAACTTCATCAAAGTAAGGTGTGATGAGCATGTTCTGAAAATGTCACCTTCTTTAGCCCACTCCTATACTAAGAAACACCAGCTGGGCCGACTGCACTCGGTATTGGGCCGACTTGGTTTTGGGCCGAGATGGTTTTGGGCCGACTTGGCTTTGGGCCGACTTGGCATTGGGCCGACTTGACTCGAGAGCGTATGTGCACTCTTGCACACCAGGACCATTGTACTGCAGACTTGATATAAACTACATGATTGACCTCCGATTCAAAAAGTTATCCCAATATTGATTGGGGTGAGAAAAAGCTCCTTGACATCTTCTTTTGTTCTCATGTCAACAATAACACAGGAACTTCTGAAACTGTGTACACAATTTCCAATTTCTCTTTGATTTTCATGATATTGAGCATTCAGAAAATATTCGAACGATGCATTTGGATTAATTGGTATCATCATCATGTCTATGTGATTCTTGGAAAGTTTGACTCATATTGATTGTATTTAAGAAGAATGAGGCATTTAAACAAATGACATCTGGTGTCCACACTGGTAATGGAGAGATGTGTGCAGTACAGTGGTTTTCAATACACCTTCCTCTGTGTTAGTGGGTTGGATGAGAGCGATGTGTGGTGTGAAGTTGATGGATAGGATGAAGACGGCTTGTGTCAAATACTCATGGTGTGTCACGGCTCATCATGTAAATCATCAGTAGGGAGAATAGTGATCAAGTGTTTGCAAGACTATGTATAGCAATAAGTGTTCGTCCGATTCTGATCGATATTCTCCCTATATATTGCGATATCTATATCTTTACATTTGTGCTTGGGAGAATTATGACTTATCAAATGTATTTGGTAATCAGAAGCTTGTAGCCCTTCCGTGCACACCGCTAACACACTATAGACCATTTAAAGCCGAGCTAAAAATTGCAACATAAAAATATTAAACTTCCATCGATTAACATAAAATATTCCAGATTGTGTAGGAAAGTCCTGAAAACAATCAGAGAAAATGCCTTTTAATGAGTGTTTCAATGGGAAGATTATTTACCGGCGTAATCTCAATTTAAGCCTAAATGGCTTTATTCCCATTTGCCTTGCTAAGTTGGGCTTATACCATGTTACCACATATGCATGTACAAAATATGAAACAAAATCTTCTGTTGATGATGCATGCAGCTACGGTACAGTATCACTGGGAAAAATTGGTAAATTGCTTTGATATTAGAGGGAACATGCTAATGAAAGGTATCCATTTTGTTATACATATTCTTATACATATTTGTACATTTTAATAATGCACTGCATACCATTCCCAACCCTCCCCATCCTCCCCAGCCCTCATCTACCATTCCTACCCTACTTCGCCTTTCTTTCCCAACCATCCTATCTATCCCTAGCCTCCTATCTATGCTATCTTTGCCAACCCTCCCTATCCTCCTCGAGCCCACATCTACCATTTCTACCCTACTTCACCCTTCTTTCCCAACTACTACTACTACCACCACCACCACCACCACCAACAACAACAACAACACAACACAACACAACAACAACAACCTAGACCATCTAAGAAGGTTGAGTATAGGGTTAAAGCAATATTAGCACTTTTTTTGAAGAGCGCCCCCAATTTTTCAAAAAAATTGAGATCTTTACATGGTTGCATTGGTAACTGGCTAGTAAACTATACCTGTGAATGGTTAAGCTCAAAAATGTCTGTGTCACAAACGAAGGAATTTTGTAATTAGAATAAATATTATCGGGGATACCGATAATAATTCAACGGCTACTGGAAACGGCCTTCCAATGTGAAATAGCCAGGAAATAGCGCCATGTACGTGTCTACGCTCATCCATTAGTTGTTTTATTGGTTCAGGCAAGTAAAGTTAGAGGTTATCTTCTCGAGGTGGCACTATTTCATCATGGACGGACATAAACATAGCATTTCCAGCTCTGCTGTTAAGTCCAATCTGGGATCCCAATTCTAATTACAAAATCGCTTATTTTATGATAAATACGCATTTCTTAGTATTCTCATTCGCAGGTATAGTTTCCTAGACAATTACCAACGTAACTGTGCCAAAATATCAACTTTTGAAAATTGGTGCGCTCTTCAAAAGTTAGTAAGCTAATGACTAGTGCTGCATCATCCCTTAGGGAAAGAAAACTGATCATGAACTTAACCACTCCCAAGAATTAATTCTCAAGTGCTGCTTCCTTTCATCTACAGATGGCTACTTTTGAAGATATGGCCAAGAAGATGAAGAACATGAGGCCAGAAGAAATTGCCTCAGTCTTCAGCCAACTGCAACGGGGCAAATTAGTCCTCAAAGACAATACGGGCCAGCACACACAGCGAGAACCAGCGGGTAGTCAGCATATCAGCACAGGCCTTGCAAGCCACAGAATAGCCAAAGCTTTGGGTTCTTCAACCTCTGATGAACAGAAAAAACTCTTTGCTGCAAGGATGATGGGAGCATCAGTAGCACCTTCTGGGTCATCGACAGGTCCTCAAAATGTTGATCAAAGATCACGTCCGGTGGGTGGTGAGTTGACTTGACATTAGTTTGGTTTCATTTGAAGAATGAAGAATAAGGGTCCATATATTGTAACTGGTGGGTATGGCTTTTTATCAGTTATACTGCAGCCCATGTACTTAATATTCTTTAGAAAAGGCCTGCCCAAGCTTGGTAAAGCCGTGCACACTCATGTCAATATGATAGCCTAAAAGAAAGCAACTCTGCTAAAGTAGCAGCATTTAGTAATTCACTTGAAACACAAGTGGCGAGCTTCATCTAGCTGTTTGTGAAATCAGAATATAGTCGGGAGGTGGCCTCATTAAGGACCACGGTATGGGCATAAAAATACATACTAATTCAATATCATATGCTGAAAGTAATAGACCAGGATGTCTAGTTGAAGAATCTACTGGGTACCACCGTGGCACCCTTGAAGGTGGCACCCTTAGGCAATCTGAGTCACAGGTCACATAAGGGGATTAAAATGCATCAATAAAGGGTCGTTCCATTCCAAAACAGTGACGCAGTTCACCATGCATCTTGGATTTAGTTCTAGTTTTGCTCAGAGATAGTGTTTGTGAATTCCTATGGGAGGTCCCGAACAAAAAAAATCATATCCCATTCCGTTTTCGTACAGAGGCCTGTCAAAGGCTTGCACCCCCAACTTTGGTCGGAGCTTCAGAAGTCACTAAAAATTACCGCAAGTTGGCAGGCACATCAAAACAGCACGATACGAGATATGGATATTTAGTGTTTGCAAATCGGATGGAGGACACATTTAAGCGATTTATTGGTATAAAATCTATAGGCACATATTATAATGAAATATCCCTAACTAAACGTACCAGCTGGTTTCATGGACATTGGAGTATTTCCTGCGAAAAAATCCAGATTTATTCGACAATTACACAAATGTCAACGATCATGGAGCTACCATGTTTATTCCCTGTGGCATTTTTACAACGCCGCATGCATACCGAAACAGAAGCCAGCGGAAAATATATCCCATACGCCGGCATAATCACGTGCAAGTTTGCACAAGCTCATCCTTTTTGAACTTCGTTGAGCACACAAAGGCTAGGAGCAAATTTTGTTTAGATTTTTTGATTGCCACAAAAAATACACTTTTTAAAACTCAGTTGATATGAGAAAAATGTTTAAGAGGGGTGTTTTTAGATATCATTTGTGTAACAAAGGTTTTTAGTGGCCTAAACACAACAATCCATGAAAACGTAGACATTTGAAAAAGGGAAGGTTCGCGTAATATTTAATTTTATCGCCAGTCGCAATATAACATTGAACTCTATACAATGGATTGCTACACAACAGCAATTGTATTTAGAGCAACGAACACAATTACCATTCTAGAAACACCTGTTTAAAAGAAGTGGGTATCCCGGGTGACGTTTTAAGAGCTACATTTGCCATCCCAACGCGCAAATACAATGCGATCAGGAATTGGTTGATTCTGTAGTCGGTTATGTCGCTTATCCACATTTTTAGATAAATGACCGGTCTTAAACAATGATTGGGCCTTTTTGGATGACCCAATAGGGCCATCAGGTTCAATTCAAAGCCCAGGTTCCAATCCATTGGATCGAGAGATCAGTGTTCGAAAAACCCTCTAATGCGCGGTTCAGCAATTATCTACGTACTTTTCAATGGACCGAGTAGTAGCGGCTTCCTTTGTATGGTAGAGTTCCTAATTTATTTTAAAAAACGAGATTCTCAAGAATCCCAGGGCTCATTTTATAAAAAGTAGGCACAACATGTATGCCAATTTTTGATAACTTATATATTTTTAAAGGAAAACGTTAAATAAAGCTTGTTTTAATTCATGTTAAAAGTAAATGCGGAAAGTCTTTCATACAGGCCAGAACTTGACTAACCACCGATATCTTCAATTGGTGTGAAAGACTAAACCTGGCTTGTGGCAAAACGCAGCGTACCTCAGTAAATGTTTGCTGGCCTAATAGTCTACTGCTTCGAAAAGTTAAGCGTGAAAATGAAAATGATGTGTCTTCGCAAGGAATACTCCAAGGACCATGCAAACCATCTGTACGTCATATTAGGGATATTTCATTATATATGTGCCGATAGATTTATACCAAAAATTCCTTTTAAAGTTATAAGAAAACTGACATTAATTTGTTTTTGTATTTTTTTCTTCACATGTACAGGGGAATGTTACGATGTCTAGCGGGACCCCCCCCCCCGAAGTCAGTACTAATTGTCCCCGCCGAACGAGTCGGAACGGGAATTACAATGAGCAGCGTCCGTTGTCCGTCCGTTCGGCCGTCCGTGATAAAATGTAGTAACCCATGTTGGATACAATTTTATCTGGAGGTCCGTAGGGCAAACAATGATGTAACTTGGTGGAAAGAAGGGGTTGGTGATTTTAAACGATTGATTTGGGGTTAAAAATTGCTAATAAGTATCTAATTTGCATTAATTTATGCCAAATTTCCCTGCAAGGATCTGTGTACAAGTTTTCGAGTTCCGTAAGCGGTATATTGATGTACTTGGTGGTAGGAGGAAGCGGGCTGAAGAGTTCTCGACATGATTAGATTTTGGGCGTATTTGGGGGCAAATTGAGTATGCAAATGGCTAATTAGTATGCAAAAATCAGCGTAGTTGCTTCTATTTTTGACACTGTTACATTGGATTATCAAAAACATTTCCTGTGCTGAATGAAACCTATATGGGGTACATCTTCTTTGCAATGTTAAAGTATGTGATATATGCAGGCCGAGGTTAGGTATGCAAAGGAGCTAATTAGCTGCGTATGTGATATCTGAAACCCCCCCGGTAGTGTTAGGCAAAAATTCATTCGCTACATGAGAATAATATGCAATAGGGGCAGGGGGTGGGTGTTGGGGAGGGGGGGGTGGGTGGGGTGGATTGCGGGTGGTGTGGGGAGGTGCGGGGGGGGCTAGGCAGGGTGTTGCGGGGGGTGTGGTGTTGCAGTGTGTGGGAGGGGGTGGTGGGGTGTTGCATGGTGTAGGGAGGGGGTGTTGTTGCAGTGTGATGGGGAGGCGCGAGGTAAAAGTGTTGGGGAGGGGGGTAAAAGTGTGGGGAGGGGGTGGGAGTGTTGGGAGGCGGTTGTGAGGGTGTTCGGGGAGGGGTAGGGTGTTGCGGGAGGGGTGGGGGAGTTGAGTGGCCGGTGTTGCGGGGGTGTGGGTGGAGGGGGAGGCGAGTATACGGCGGTAGGGTATTGGGTGGGGTGGGGGTGTTGCGGGGGGTTGGGGTTTTGGCAGGGGTGGGTAAGGGCGGGGTGGGGTGGGTGTTACGAGTGTTGGCGGGTGGGTTGTCTGGGGGGAGTTGTGGGGTGGTGGGGGGGGGTCGTTTGCGGGGTCCGCCCGTGTTGGTGAGGGGGGGGGTTTGGCAGGTGTTGGGGATGGCGGGGGGGGGGGGTTTGCTGGGTTGTTGGGGATAGGGTGGGGTGTGATGGGTGTTGGGAGGGGAGGTGGGGTGTTGTAGGTGCATTTATCGCAGGTTAGTGATGGCGACATTCGGCGGGGACATATTACGCATCGGTAAATACGGGTCGCCTGTTTTTTATCAGATGAAAGGCCATTTCATGTCATCCTGAAATTTGAGCTTTCCAATCCCATTCATTCCCAAGATATTAAAAAAAAGAAATTACGCGTTTGAACGGTTTAAACTGTCATATCAGCACAGTATTTGAATATGACTTAGCAATATGCATAATGCTACCATTCAAAAACACAAGTTTGCTTCTACGTACTTGATGGGCAGTATTTGCAAGTGCCAGGCTCTATATCAAGTAGAGAACGAACACAAAAGACCATAAATTGGAAACAAGCACCGTTTAAATGGGGCTCGATTTTTGGTAAATCGTGCCATTGTGTTGATTTCTAGGGCAATGCCTTTTGGGATACCAAGTCCTGATACACCAAAGATCCTTTGGACAAAATTGTGAGATGTCATACAGGACATTTTGTACCTGTTATGGGGTATTAAGAACATCTAGGGTTCGTTCTGGGTGATATTTTTTGAAAGATCCTTGTTCTTCTTAAATTCAGGCAACGCTTGGATCCTAGAGATTTTTAGTGTATGGGCCTTTATTATCGATAATACGGAAAACATTATTAAAATTATGAAGAGAAACCAAAATCAAAAAACAAATATTTTGATAACATGAAAGTGTTGCTTTCAGATGAAAAACGATTGTCTGCCACGTGTGTGTTAATTTAAGTGACTTTTGAGCTAGAACCAATTTAGGGGGGTCCTTGCATTCAAGGGCATAAAAATTAGATTGTTTGCAGTAAATCTTTTAACTAAGCAGGTAGGTTGCATTTAGAACATTATCATACTTCACAGCCACATTTAGCATGGAAAATGTAATAATAATCGTGTGAGGGGTCTGGTCACCGCTCCCTAACAAATTAAAATACAAGGAGTCAAATCAAAAAAGATGGCTATTTCTTCATTTGTAAAACTAAGTTGGTGAGTAGTCTTGTGCAGCAGTACATAGTTATACTGATTAATTGCTGAAATGACAATAGTGCGCTAAAGTGACTTAATTCTGCCAACCCCAAATTGACGTACCAGGGATAGGTTTTCATGCGCAGTGGCGTCTTCCTGGACGAAAAAACATCCAGATTTATTCCGACCAATATACACAATGTACAAAGATCATGGAAGCTACCATGGTTTATCCCTGTGGTTGTATTTACAACGCCGCATATGCAATACCGAAAACAGAAGCCAGCGAAAATACATCCCATACGCGCATATATCACGTGAAAGTTTGCCACAAGCCTCTCCTTTTGAACTTCGTTGAGCACAAAAGGGATAGGAAGGCAAGTGTGTTTAGATTTTTTTTATTGCAAAAAAAATAACTTTTTAAAACATCAGTGATATGAGAAAAATGTAGAGGGGTGTTTTTAGATATCAATTTGTGATTAAAAGGTTGTAGTTCGGAATCACTAAAACATCCTACCTCCTTCTCCCTCTAAAACACTAACAATCCATTAAAACGTGGACATTTGAAAGGGGTCGTCGTATATTAATTTTATCGCCAGTCGCACTCTGACCACTGACACTCTATACAATGGAGTGCATACACAAACGCAATTGTCATATTAGAGCAACCGAACCAATTCCATTTCCAGAAGCACTGTTTCAACGAAGTTGATATCCCGGGTGCACGTTTGAGGGACATGCCATCCCATAGCGCAAATACATGAGATCACTGGCTTGGCTTGATTCTGTAGTTGGTTATGTCGCCTTATAACACATGTTTCTCTATAAATGACGGTTCTTACCACCTGCTGGGCTCTTTTTGGATGACCATATGGCCATCAGGTGCTTCCAATCACGAAAGCCCAGGTTTCCATCCACTGCTGTTGTGTAGAGATCAGTGTTTCGAAAACCATCTAATGCGGCGGTTCAGCAATCTACGTACTTTCAATTTAACGATAGCGCTTCCTTGATATGATGTAGAAGTCCTAATTTTATTTTAAAAAACGATAGATTTCTCAAGAATCCCAGGCTCATTTTATAAAAAGTAGGCACAAATGTATGCCATTTTGATAAAATTTTATAATTTTAAAGAAACCGTTTAAATTTAAAGCTGTTTGTTTTACTTCCAATGGTAAAATGTTAAATGCGAAAGTCTTTCATACGGGCCAGAACTTGACTAACCACCGATCATCTTTTTCAATTGGTGTGAAAAGACTATCCCTCTACTAACATGGCTTGTGGCAAAAACGATAGCCGTAAAAATAAACGTGGGCGGCCTTAAAATCGTTCTCTACTGCTTCGAAAGTTAAGACGTGTGGAATGAGGAAAATGAGTGTTCTCGCAAGGAATACTCCAAGGACCATGCAAACCATCTGGTACGTTCATATTTAGGATTAGTTTTTCATTATATATGTTCCGGTAGATTTATACCAATAAAATCCTTTAAAGTTATAAGACATACATTAATTTGTTTGGTATTTTTTTCTTAACATTTAAGGTGCATGTTCCGATTGTTAGGGGATCCCCCCACCCGGACGTCGGACCTAATTGTCACGCCGAACGAGTTCGGAAACGGGGCCTATAAAATGGAAGCAAGTTCCGTTCGTCCGTCCGTTCGGCCGTCCGTGATAAAATGTTTAACCATGTTGATACAGTTATCTGGAGTTACCGTTAAGGGCTACACTGATGTAACTTGGTGGATGGTGAAACGAAGCGGGTTGGTGAGTTCCAACCTGCTGATTTGATTTTGGGAGTAAAATATGCTAATTAAGTATCTCATTTGCATAATTTCAATCAAATTTCCCGGCAAGGCCGTGTACGATGTGTCTGGAGTTCCGTAAGGCCGTATATTGATTGTACCTTGGGTGGAAGGAGCGGCGCTGAAGAAGTTTCTTCGACCTGATTAGATTTGGGCGTATTTGGGGCAAATTGAGTATGCAATGAGCTAATTAGTATGCAAAATCAGCGTAGTTGCTATATTTTTGACCGCTGTACATTGGATACTCAAAAATTCCTGTGCTGCATTAACCCCTATTATGGGTACATCTTTTTAGCATTTTAAAGTAATGTGAATATGCGCAGCGGTTAGGTAGGGGCAAATTAGCTAATTTAAATATGCATAATTGCTGTATCCTGAAACGTCGTCGTGATAGGCAAAATTCCTTCCCTACATAAGACTACTATATGCCATAGGGGAGGGGGTGGGGTGTTGGGTAGAGGGGGTTGGGTATTGCGGGGTGTTGGGGAGGGGGTGGGGTGTGGCAGGGTTTTGGCGGCGGTGGTGTTGTGTTGCAGTGTGTTGGGGGAGGGGGTGGGTGTGTTGCATTGTGTTAGGGAGGGTTTGCAAGTGTGCATGGGGAGGGGTAAGTGTTGGGGAGGGGTAAAAGTGTTTGGGGAGGGGGTGTGAGTGTTGGTGAGGGGGTGAGTGTGTTTTCGGAAGGGGGTGGGTTTGCTGGATGGTGTGGAGGGTAGGGCGTGTTTGCGGGGTTTTTTGGGAAGGGGGAGGCGGATTGAACGGGGTATTGGGTTGGGGTGGGGGGTTTGCGGGGGTGTTTGGGGGATTTTGAGGTGGTTTAAGGAGGGGTGGGGTGGTGTTTAGAGTGTTGGGGTGGGTGTTGGGGAGTTGTGGGGGTGTTGGGGGTTGTTGCGGTGTGTTGGTGAGGGGGTGGGGTTTTGCAGGTGTGTGATGGTGTGGGGTGTTGCATGGTGATGGGGCTAGGGTGGGTGGTTGCTGGGTGTTGGGGAGGTGGGGGGTGTTTTGTAGTGCATTTATCACATGTTAGTGAATCGCGACATTCGGTGGCGGGAACATATTTCCCATTCGCGTAATACGATTCGCCCTGTGTTTGATATCAGATGAAAGGCCATTTCTCAGTGTCTCCTGAAATTTGAGCTGTCAAATCCATTTCATTCCCAAGATATAAAAAAAAAAATTTCCGTTTAAACGGTAACTGTCTATATCAGCACAGTATTGAAGATGTCTTATCAATATGCATTACTGCTACCATCAAAACCACACGTTTGCTTCCTACGGTACTTGAATGTGCATTATTGCAAGGGCCAGGCTCTCATTCAAGTAGATAAAACAAAAACATAAATTGGAACAGCAACCTTTTAAATTTTGGGCTCGATTTTTGGTAATAGTGCCATTTTTGTTGATGTATAGGGCAATGCCTTTTGAATACCAAGTCCTGATACACAAAGATCCTTTGGCAAATTTTGATATGATCATAACAGGACATGTTTTTACATGTTTTGGGTATTTAAGAACACATCTAGGGTAGTCTGTTTATCTTTTTTGAAAGACTCCTGCATGTCTTCCGAATTCAAGCAACATCTGTGCTCCTGGATTTCCCTAGATTATTATGATGGCCTGTCTTATCGATATATAACACATTATTAAATCTGATAAACAACACTACAAAACAAAATATTTTTTTGATACTGAAAGTGTCTGCTTTCAGATGCAAAGACTATGTTGCGCTACGTGGTGTGTAATTTAAGTGACTTTTGAGCTAGAACCCATTTAGGGGGGTCCCCTTCATTCAAAGGGGCATAAAAATTAGATTTTTTTGCATAATCTTTTAAATAAGCATGTAGGTTTTGCATTTAGAACATTACTCATACTTCAGCAGCCCACATTACCTTTAAATGATCATAACTTTAGTGTGAGGGGGCATTTTCAACCCTCCCATAAAATAAAATACAAGGAGTCAATCAAAATGTGGCTATTTCCCATTTGAAACTAAGTTGGTTGAGTAGTCTTGTGCATACATAACTTTATACTGATTTAATTGCTGAATACGGGCATCTTAAAAATGGTAATTCATACTTCTGCCAACCAAATTGAACTTTACTGGTAATGTATTTTTTCAGGGCACATAACTTAAATACATGCATTTCCTCTGTCTGTTAGTACAATAGTCTAAGTTACTACTTGTACATGTACCTGTGTGAATTTACAGGAATGCCAGTGCAACAGGATGCAAAGTAGCACCAGGAAGGCCAAGTGCTCCAGGAATGACAAGTTGCACCAGGAATTGCCAAGAGCACCAGGAATGCCAATGCACCAGGATGCAAAGCTGCCAACAAGAATGCCAAGTGCACCAGGAATGCCACAAGTGCAACAGGAATGCCAAGTGCACCAAGAATGCCAAGTGCACCAAGAATGCCAAGTGCGGATTGGCCTTACAGGGGGAAACCACCTAGTCTTCCAAACTGCTCAAATTCCTTACGGACTCCAGGAGGATTAAGTACATCGCTTTATGTGGGCCCTGTGCCAAAGAATGAAAGTTAGTAGACTACAGTTATTCAACCTCGTCCACCAGCTGCAAACATCCAATCTCTTGCAGCAAATAATTAGCGAGTTCAAACCTGAAAACCAACGCCAGTTTAGCATCTCCTCCAGTAGTAATTCCAGTTAATCTGCCATTCTAATTCTACCACCTGAGTGTCTGCACAAGTTGTTGCACCCCGACCGTTTCTCAAATTCCCTGGTGGTTCACAGCAGAGGGTTGGTTCGCAGCAGCCTACCACAGCAGTGAACCAGTGGAAAATGTATACGTCCCCTCCGGTACCAAGACCTATTAACCCACCAAGCAGCCAGACATTAGGGGAATATCACTAGCAAGAACCAGAGGGTATACGAAGAAGGGAAAGTACAGTAAATAGTCCTTGAGCTGCCCTAAAGACCCGTATGCACCTGCTCCGTCAGAGAATTTTAAGGTTGATTTGAGTTACATATGCATAAGACTTCCATACCCTGCAAGGTGGAAAACTCCAAACCCTGGCAAACTCTGAGACAGCCATTGTATTCAAAAATGGTGCCGGAGGCGATTTTGAAAAACATAAAATGTCACATTTCTCAGGAATTATATCAGCTAAAAAAGAAATGAGTGCTTTTTCACTAAATTCTGACATTTCCAATCCACTGGAAGTGTTTTAAAATTCAAACCTTTCACAAACTCCAATCTATGGCCATACATTTTCAAAAGGGCTGCCAGCAGAGATTATGAAAAACAAATATAAAATGCCATAATTTGGTACCAAATTCACTGCAATGGTAAGTGAGGTGCGATTTCATTCAATTCTGACATTTTCAACCCACTGGAAGGGTTTTGAATATTTAAAGCCAGAGTAAACTCTTATGACGGCCAGATATTTTCTAATGAGATGCCGCGGCCATCTAATGTTGAAAAAAATGGAATGTCAAAAAAATTCCGGCACTAAATCAAATGTAGATATGTAAAAAGGACAAAATGATCATTTTCACTAAATTCTGCCATTTTTAGACCAATGGAATGATTTTAAAATTGCAAAACTCCACTTACGCCATTATATTTTCAAAATGGTGCCGGCAGCATCTTTAAAAAAGATAAAAGCATATTGCGGGACCAGATCAACTACAAAAGTAATGTTTGTCAACTGTTCACTTGATTCTGGAATTTTCAATGTAGTGTATAGTTAAACAAGTTTGACATTTAAAACGAAAAATATCACCATCATGGCACCATATAAAGTATATCAGAGGTGTTTTCAAGGATCATCAGAAATTCACGACAGCCGACTTAGCAGCCATATAATTTTTCACTACCCTAAACTCAGCGTTTCTTTGATCTCACACATAAATAAAACAAGTAGACACATGCACTATGTTATTACATATTCATCACTTCAAGAGTGAGTTGAAGCTTGGGGAATTGTATTAGGAAAGCACAATACAAAAAACAATGTTTTTTGGGTGTTCTACTCTTGATCAGGACGAAGAAGTCACTATTCTTAGAAGAAAAGTATACATATTTATGACTTTTTCTAACGGAAGATATTCTAAGCTGCTCACAGTGCATTTTTCTGATATATTTTTGCAATATATTCATTCTAATCCTTACCAATGAAGGAGTAATTCTTACCATGTTTTGCACAGGATTTGATCGTAAGTGTAGACATTAAGCATCACCTGAAATAATTAAGGACCAAATCAGCGCCCTATGGGTAAACAGAACGATTTTAAATAAATGAATCCGGCAATTTTTTTCAGCAAAGGACGAAATGGCGTTTAATAAAAGAAAACGCATGCCACAGTTGATTCCCACTGTATGTATCATGTTTGACGTCTGGACCTTTGTTGGTTTTAATGAGGACGAGTATGAGTCTATGATATTCACGTTATATATGCATTTGTTGATTCTATAAAGTTACGGCAGTGTCGCTTTAATTAAAGATAGAACAATATTTTGGTTTAAGTTGCTTGCTTGAATATCTTATAACAAAAAAAATAGATTCACTCCCAAAATCAATTAAGACAGAAACAGTAAATTTACTAGGGGAGATACTGTTTAACCATGATCTGAGCTATGCTGACAAGAAATGGCCACCATTAAATATAGGGTTTAAAGTTGTTAGATAGGATAACAACACTTTAAATGCATATATGCTTCTACAAATTCATGAACACTTCAAACTTTTTAAGTTTAAAAGTAACTTATAAGTTACATTTGTCACTGTGTTTTCAAAGATTAAAATGGGGAAAACAGTTATTAAAACGGGGGGGGAAATAATATGGGGGTTAGAAGAGTCATGGACAGTAGCGCGGTGCCGGGGGGGGGGGGGGGCGGGGGGGATGTCCTTTAATTTTTTCTTTCCCCAGTTTCACCAGCCAGAAGAAAGACAAAGGGAAAAATGACAGATTTGTGGCAAAAATCACCAAATGTGGCAAAAACCAGTGATTTTGGACCAAAATTGGTTAAAATCTCAAACCTGGTGAGTTTGCACCACCCCAACAATGCACTTTACCCTAAAAATTCACTTTTTGCCTGTTGCCCCCCCCCCACCTCACCTCCTGAAATACTTTCAGGAGGTAATGACTTCAGACCCTTAACTGGTAGCATGACACCACTGTCGCTGAAACCATGCAAGCGTTAAACTTGTAGGATACAAAACAGGACCAGTATCATAGGAGATTCAGGACATTGTGGACCAATGAAAAATGTCCACTGAAATATGGACATGAATCGCACTCAGTGTAGGTGGCGGCTGGGCTAATGCCTTTGTTCCCTAAATGTGATGTTCCGATACGAGGTGGTCAAAGGTTAGGGATATTAAGCCCCATTCCAAACACGCAAACCAATTATTCCTTCACAGTTTTTAGTGATTCTGCAATAAGTTTCAAATATTCTGCAAAAATTCCAAGGTCCTTCAAGGGGGAAACACATAAGGCTGCATGTTCTGTCCCGATTGATTTTGCTCAGGGCGTCATCCCCAGTGAGTACATGCCCAGTGATATGGAAAGCCCGGAAGGTCTCAATAACTCAACATCAATTTTATCAACAATTAATGTGATTTGGGTATGCGTTTAAGGGGAAATTAAACATTCTATGCAAAAAAAAAACACACACACAATTAAACACATAAATAACACCTAACGCAATGTCAAGAATACACTAACACCATCACAGTTTTCTTTTCTTTCTGTTCTTTTTCATATATTATATTATTGAATATCATTTTGATTTAATTCTATCTCATGTTATTTTTGTTTTATGATTAACATAAAGGGTAAATAAAAATGTAACTCTTTAATAACATTTCTCTAGGTTGTAAATGCCAGAATCTGAAGAATTTTGAATGAAATGAAAAAAGAAAAAGAAAACTTGCCCCCTTTGGAGCCGACCTGTGACACAGGATTTTAGGGCATATGTTGTCAAAATTGGCTGCGACGGCAATTTTGAAAACTATATTGTCGTAATCAGAGTTTGCTAAATTTGGAATTACTTTCAAAACCCATTCCATGGGATGAAATGTCAGGAATGAATGAAAATGACACCTCTTTTACCTTCTTAACTGATCTGGTGCCAGAATTATGTAAAATTTTATGTTTCTAAATGGCTGATGCGGCCATTTTGAAAATTACGGTAATTACTTTAATATTTGTACAAATATTAAGAATTTAAAGACCATTCCATGAGTTGGAAATGTGGGAAATAGTGAAAATGATGCCTCATTAACCTTCTTAGCTGATATAATTCCTGGAAGGTGACATTTTATGTTTTTCAAGATGGACGCCGGCAGCCATTAGAAAATATACGGTCGTCATTAGAGTTTTTGGTTTTAAATTTTCCCAAAACCATTCCGGGGCGTTGAAAATGTCAGAATTTATGGAATTGAAATCGACACCTGACTTACCTTTGCAGTTATTTGGCTACCACATTTTATGGCATTTTTGGTTTTTATAATCTCTGCTGGCAGCCATTGAAAAGATATGGACATAATTAGAGTTTGTGAAGGTTTTCAAATTAAAACAACTTCAAGTGGATTGGAAAAAATGTCAGAATTTATTGAAAAAAAAGGACTTATTTGCTTTTTAGCTGATAAATTTCCTGGAATGTGACATTTATGTTTTTCAAATGGCTCCGGCGCCATTTTGAAAAAAATGGGCGTTACCAAGAGTTGCAAGGTTTGGAATTTTCCACCTGCTAGGGTTTGGAAATCCTAGCAATGAACTCAAAACCAACCTTAAATTCTCTGATGGAGGAGCACGGTATTACGGGTCCTGTAGGGCAGCTAATGGACTATAAAACAATGATATAGGTTTTGATGTAATAGTAATAATTGAAACTAGGCAATTACCTGGCGTTCACGGTTATCGGGTTTTGCGGTTCCTTTGAACTTGAATTGACCTCTGACGACCTTTTTGTGACCTTTAAAAATTTTCGGCATTAACAATAGACCCTGCCCACCCAGTTTCATGTCAATACACCAAACGTGTACCCCATGTGACCTCCTTGACCTTGAATGAACCCCTGATGACATTTGATCCACTAACAATACAAACCAGTCTCGTTTTCGGTCAAGGGGAACCCAACCACCAGTGTCAGGAACGTGCGACCCTCGGTCTCCGAGAAAATTAGACATTGGTCAGACAGACAACAGACAGACAGACACACTGGAAGACCACGGTATTAATATAGATAAACGGCTCTGACATTGTTTTTTGTATTGTATTAAATTTCCATCTAAATTTTTGCCACTCACATCAAAATTGTTTAGTTCTTCGTTCAAAGGTCTTAAAAACAATAATGGTAATTGAGATTGTATGTAGTTTCCCTTCCAAAGACACCAATATCAGTAAAAATAAGTGGTTTTAAAATTAAAAAAAAAAACCATGAATTTATTAATTTGATTTCTTCATATGCTTGTGAACAGCAATGCTCCAAAGTAAAAACGTGTGTCATATAAGAAGGATTGTAATTAGATGTGGTGATCCACCGATGCTAATTCAACAGCATTGCACACGGTGCTCGTTCCCAGAATTTCATATTTGAAACTTTTTCAGCGGCAGTTGAATTATTATAGGAGACGGGTTTATTAATTATTCTGATACAGAGGCTCAGTCTTATGAGAAGGCCTGCATGTAGAGAACGTCCGAGCTTTATTGTTCACAGACAGGTTTAGTATAATAGCCCAATTCCCCACGGCAAAGTGCAAAATATTTTTTTTTAAATTGGGGTACTATCTCAAAACAATGTGCTATTATTGCTCTTTAATGTTTTCCTTTCTTATTTCCCCGCACGAAGAGTTCGGAATGGGGACTATAACATGAGCAGCGTCGTCCGTTCGTTCGTTCGTCCGGTTGTCTGTGACAAAAATGTTAAACAACGTGTAGACAATTATTGGGTTCTGTAAGGGCAACAATGATGTAATGGGTGGAAAGAAGCGGGTGATGAGTTCTCGACTGATTAGATTTTGGGCATTTTTAAACATATGCTAATTAAGTATCTCATTTGCATAATTCTGAACATTTTCCTGCAAGGCCTGTTTACAGTTTTATAGGGTTCCGTTAGGCGTATATTGATGTACCGTGGTGGAAGGAAGCGGGCTGAAGAGTTCTCAACCCCTGACTGATTTGATTTTGGACATATTTTGGGCAAATTGAGTATGCAAGATGAGCTAATTAATAATGCAAAAATCAGAGCGTAATTGCTAATTTATGACACTGTTACTTGGAAAACCAAAAAATTCCTGCGCCGGCATGAAAGCATATCATGGGGCACATCTTGTTGCAAATTTGAAAGTATGTGATATATGCGGATAAGGTATTTGCAAATGAGCAATTAAATTGCATTAATTGGTATCTCTGAAAAAACAGTACATGGAATAGGCAAAATTCCTTCCTACATGAGAATACTGGAATAGGGGAGGTGGGGGGGTGGGTGGGGAGGGGGTGGGGATGGCGGGGGGAGGGCGGTGTGTGGGGAGGGTTTTGGGTTGGGGGCAGGGGGTTTGGCGAGGGGTGTTGTGTTGCAAGTGTGTTGAGGGGTGGGGTGTTTGTGGCAGGGGTTGTTATGGAGGTGGTGTTGCGGGGGGTGATGGGGAGGGGGTGATAGTATTGGGAGGGGGAGTGTTGGGGAGGGGTGGGATGTGTTGGGGAGGGGTGAGGGTTTTGGGGAGGGGTAAGGGTGTTGGGGAGGGGGGGGGGTAGGTGCTATGCGGGGTGTGGATTGGGAAATCGTCGGGGGACATTATTTTAGATCGCGTAATACAAGTTCGCCTTGTTTTTGATGTCTTGGAAACCTAACATGTGTGGATTTCATCTAAAAATCTTGTGAAAGTGGTTTTATACAAGTATATGGGCCCTACATGCCTAGGAGAGCCCCCTTATATGCACTAACAGAAGTCGCAACCCACAAGGCCAGAAATAAAAAAAATGGTGTTCCGTCTGTATGTTTGTGTTGATTTAAAATGTTAACTATGGAATTTATGTGTTTTAAAAAAATGTTTAACCCTATGTGCTGAATTAAGGTGGGTGGTCTGGGGTAGTTTAAGTTGTCAATTCTTAAACTTCGGTTGATTGTGGACATTCAGTGGGAAATATTTTATGCATCATTTAAATATGAGTTTTGTCTTTGTTGCCTTTTTAAATATTTGTTTGCCTTCTGTGACGGAATATTTCCCAGCAGACACTTAGCAGCAATTGGATTATTTTTTCACTAAATGTCAAGGAAGGATCCATCCGCCTAAAGAACCATCATTGCCTAAAGTACCTCTGTGTCTTAACGTTAATTTCTTCCATTCAGGACCCTTCGGAGAATATCCACACATTCCATGTTAATGGTATATCAAAAGTGATGAGCAGTAATTTAGAGAATTACTTGAATAGTCTTGGGCAAGTGCGGGAATTGCGAAGGGACAAGATCCAAGACGTTTGTTCGTGGATTTTGTTCAACCTGAGCGAAGTAGTAGTCAATGATGAAGATATTGGACAACACACCATCCAAGGAACAACTGTCTTCTCTTGCAGTAGCACTTCACAGAGCAGACAAGTCTACAAGATAGTAAGGTTAATAGATGTTATCAGGTGGTGAAACGGTATACAGAAGAAGCCTCATGTAGATGATTTTGAGGTGTAGCGCCATAATAGAGAGGATTTTCCCGAGGCAGACAGGATTTCATGCAGTATGATGTAGATGACATGAGTTGAAAAAGTCCCCAGCATAATTTTATAGTCTAGTTGCAGTCATGACGGTACTGTTGTTGCATACAATTTCAGTTGGTAATTTTCATATTTTGGAGCTTTATTTGTGTAAAAATGGTTTAACATTGTAATCATTTAGGATATCTATTTTAAAATAAAAAATGATTTTAGTCACTAAATGGTTGGATTGATCAAATATTGTAGCTGTACAATTCCTACACACTTTGCCCGGCATCTTAATCAATCTACAAAATCTTACGTACGACTGCATGTTGATCTGCGAGGCACACTTCAAGCCTCCACTGTCTTTGTCAAGTGGTATAACTTTATTTAGGATCCCTGATTTTGTTGTGGGCCTCCAGCTATAGCTGGCAGGACCACTTTGCATTCTGTTGTGCGTGTGTATGTATGTATGTGTGTATGTATGTGTGTAAGGGTGTAGGGATGTGTGTATGTGTCACTAAAATGTTAATTTTGTTTTTTAAATTGACCTCAATTGAAAAGTTGAAGTTCAATTGGAACCAAACTTGTGTCATAGGTGCACCATGGGATCCCTCATATGTTGATGAGGTCAAAGGTCATGTGCCAAGGTCAAAGGTCATGTGCCCCCTTCCCCCATAGCACACATGGTCGTTGCTTGTGTGATTCATGGATTTGTGTATTCATTAGCTTGTTTCACAAATGCAGTGCATGGCTGGGTGATATGGATAATATCTATATTAGGCATGTGATTGAATTTCTTGCAGTGACTCTGTATAAAAATGTTTAAGTAATGAAACCACATCGTGTAATAATTGGTTATTTATTTTTTGTCCATCTTAATCAATTTTCTCATATGTGATGCGTTCTGGGAAAACCCGCCACATGGTGGGAAATTTATATTCTGAGTTTTTACTATCACTGCAGAGTTTGAAATATTAAGTTTCCATAACTGTTTACTTCTTTCTTCTTTGATACACACATCAAAAGTTATGCCTTATACAATCTGACAAAATAAAGTACAATATAACAGATTTTAAGCTATTCCTATTTTTTTTCAAAACTGTCCTGTGCGGGTTTTCCCAGATCACATCACATCTCTGACAGCTCAGATTTCCCTCAAGGCGTGCACATTTCTTGAGATGAGCTTTCTAATTCCCCACTTTGTTGGGCCATGTGTGCACTACACCTTTCTTACACAGGGACACATAATTGGACACTGGTCAACTACTACACCTCACACAGTCCTACAAATTTTCACCTTGCAATTTTTTGTGGGCCATCAGCATAGCTGGCAGGACCACTTTGCAATCTGTTGTGCGTGTGTCTGTGTGTATGTATGTTTGTATATATGTCACTAAAATGTTAATTTTTTTATGGAGCGGCCCACAGCTTATATCCTTTGAATATAGCGAGAGAACTGCAAAATTCTAGTTTATTATGTACAGCAGTGTGCAGGACTTAAGTGTTTTGTGAGGTTTGGAGAAATTGGGGGGGGGGTCCATTTAGCTAGAGAAACACTAACAGAATGTCTGGTGTGGTAATGATTTTTTTTTTTTTTGGCAAAGACTAAACTAATTCATTCATGTTTGACATTTGATTCCTCTAGAAATACTGCTGTTCCTATGTAATTGTGAACAAAAATCAAACTTAAGGTGGGTCCCATAGCTGGCTCAAGAGTGATAAAATAGTAACTTTTGTCAATAAATGGTTATAATAAAACAAAAGAAAATCAATGATATGGGCATTTGTTGAACAATCATGGTTTTAGCTGTCAGATATGTAAAAATCACAAATTGCAGCATTTTTTCATATTTTTAAATTTTGAATTTTGATTTGAAAACCCTTCATCCTATTTCTATTTTCTTTGCAGATTATGAAAGCTGATGTACTTTTACATGATTTCCCTGCTGTGGTATCATAGAGATATTCAGAATTTAAGATATGGGAATTTTTTTCCTAAAACCATGATTTTTATAGATTTTTTGAAAAAAAAAATCCCATATCTTGAGTTATGAACATTTTCACAATACCCGCAGCAGGGAAATAATGTAAAAGTACACCAGCTTTCATAATCTGCAAAGAAAATGGAAATAGGATGTTAGGTTTGGGAATAGAAATTCAAAATGTAAAAATATGAAAAAATGCTGTATTTTTTTATTTTTAAAAAACCGACAGCTAAACCATCCCAATCATGCAAATGTTTGACTATTAGAACACAGTCATTGGTTTTATATGTGGTTTATCATATTCCATCTATTGACAAAACTGATTTTTCATTCCATTTTAATCACTCTTGGGCCATCTATGTGAACCACCTTACGGGGGAATATATCGTGGAAGGTCTAAAAATGAAATCCCCATTTTAATACCTTTCTATTGCTTTTGTTGACAATCGGTGAGCTCCGTTCAATGTT
Source organism: Ophioderma brevispina (assembly GCA_023653785.1). NCBI lineage: Eukaryota > Metazoa > Echinodermata > Ophiuroidea > Amphilepidida > Ophiodermatidae > Ophioderma > Ophioderma brevispina. The sequence goes on along the minus strand of JAMKCH010055667.1, from coordinate 6,520 downwards.
ATGGTCCAAAAAATTGAAACGTTCGTGATTGGAATTTTTCCTTATGTTTTCTATTTTTTTAGACATCTATGATTTTATTGTTTTTCAAGCGCGTGTTATTTTTTATTTTTTTTTTTTTTTTTTTTTTTTTCCACTTAAACATTTATCTCAACCTGTAATTTACCTTGAGCTCTTAATTTTCAAAAGTATCTTTTAAAATTCAAGCACTTATTTTCTATTCATCGGTAAAGTAACTGTTTTTTCTAAAACATAACAACAATTAAAAAATCATGTTTCTAGCCTTAATACCCTATATCTAAAAGTCACTTTTAACAATATGGCATCACTGCAAACATGATTTCTCAAAAACGATTTAGCATAGAGAGATAGGATAAAAAGCAAATTGGAGGATAATAACGTTACACTATGGGATGAATATTAATATTGCCATTGAGCCCATGGGAACTTGTTGTAAGGTGGGTCTATTAATCAAGAAAATAAAAAAAATTAATTATTTTTCACAACCAGTGCACCAAGGACCCCCCCCCCCCCCTTAAAACAAGTTCCCAGGGGCTCATGAGCCCCGCTAATGGCAATATTCTATTTCATCCAATAGTGTAGTTACTTAATACGCCCAATTTGTTTTTATCCCATATATCAAGGATAAATCGTTTTTGATAAATCAGGTTTGCAGTGATGCCATATCGTTAAAATGGACTTTTTAGATATAGGTTATAAGTCTAGAAACATAGTTTTTTAATTTTTTGTATGTTTTAGAAACACTTTTACTTTCAATATTGAATTAGAAAGTAGTGTGAATTTTAAAAGATAATTGTGAAAAATTAGAGCCTCAAAGGGTACATTATTTTTGAGATATTAGATTTTTTAAAGTGTTTTGTTAAAAAAAAGTATGAGTTTTTAAATATCGCAGCTTGAAAAACAATCATAAAATAAGATATTTAAAAACAAAAGAAAACATAAGAAATTCCAATTCACGAAGTTAATTTTTGACCAAACGTTTGAACGGAAAAGCTCCGATTTTTGTCAAACAAAAAAGCAATGAAAGGTAATTTTTGCTTGATTAAATGTGTAGATTCCTTTTTAGCCCTTTCAATGATATATCCCCCTTAAAGTAACAGGGGAGGAGATTTTCTTTAGGATCCTAATTTCTCTCAAATTTCACGGGATCGGTTTAGACCACTACCGAGAACCCTTTCGAAGATTTTATTGGCAAATAGAAGCAAAAGAAAACCGCCAAACCTGTTTTGAACTTGCTGCTATCGTATCAGTTACCCATAGGAAACCATGCTTGACTTTCTGCGGCACGACAGAAACTAATACATCATCATCGGTATTTACATTAAGACGGTTATTAAAACTTATTCACTGAGGTCTGATTGTAATACATTGATAAGCTTCCAAAATATGTACAAAAAACCGGGGTTCAAAAAAAGTGGGGCGCTTCATCTGGAAATATCCTCATGTTCTCTTTAACAATTACTCTGACAAATGAAGTCATCTAGAGTATTAAATGCTATTCCTACATTCCATGTGTTGTCTTTTTTGCAGTAAATACCACCACATAATTCGAGGTGTTTGTTGGCTTCACGTCTGCCTTTCTGTAAGCCACAGCTATTGTTAAACACAGACAAGCCAATCTTGATGACAACTATCTATGCATCCGTTTTAGTGCCCCCCAGGATTTTTCAAAGGTAACATGTAGTGTTATGCTACACACAACCCTAATTATGATTGGTCTTATGTTACTGCATCTAGATCACAAACGGAACCTAAGAGATAGGCCTATAATAATATTAAAATTCCAAGTTATTTATTTTCGTTTCCTTAAAATTCCATAAGTATCAGGGATGGGTATCCTAATTTGTATGTTAGTGTAGGGAACTGCGTATCGGTGGATCAACCATTTTTTTTTTTCCAATGTAAACTTGTATTCAGGCAAAAAACAAAGTATGTACATGAACATAAAGTGTTGGTTTGTGGGCTAAAGTGAGGCAAAAGTCAGTTTTTTATGTGTAAAGAATATTTTGTGGGTTTCCTGTGACTTTTTGAGTTTTAAATTCTCTACTTGGTGCAAGTTTGTGGATGGACTCAATACCCCTCTGATTCAGAGGTGCATCTGTTTTTTGTTGCAGAGACAAAGGGAGGACTAAACTGTTCATCTCATGGTTTTGGGGAAGTAAGAATCACGTCTGATGATGTATGGGAGTATTTCCGGAAATTTGGCACCTTGTCGAAGCCGAAGATCATAGCAACAAAGGATATGGATTGTTATTTTGAAGATCCGTGCTTCAGCCCAATTGTGTTAAACAACGGAACTTGCAGTTAACGAAGTAGTACCATAACGTCAAAGGCTGTAGAGTCTTTTGCAAAAGAGCAAGAGCAAGAGGGTCCACTTGCCACAGCACCAGAACTTGTAAGTTATTGCAATATCATAGTCCTTACTGATCTTCATAGTTGTTGTTAAACCAAAAACAGTCAGGAACCTAAAAAAAACTTATAGCAACAGTGTTTATCTTATAGAGTAATGATCATAAGTATAACAGTCAAGATTTTTGGCAAAAAAACGAAGTCCATTCTAATTGGATGTAAAGTTATTCTTCATGTTTACCTCGTTTTGTAGCGTCGTATGCGATGGGTCAATATGCATACACAGCAAATAAAACATCATTGTTTACCTTGTGTGTAGCGGCGTACACGATATTGGTCAATATGCGTCACCTGACCATGGTAATAGAACAGCGTTTATAACCTGGCTGCTGTGACTAAGGTCAAGGTGCAAAAATCCTGCAATTCAGGATGTTCAGGCCGAAATGATCTTTAATGACTCAATTTTGAAAGTAATAGATAGGCAGAAAGTCACGTTAAACATAACTGGGTTCATTCATAGTATTTAGGTTATGAACGTTGTTTATGCAAGCCCTCGGGCATTAACCCAGCGTTCATACCCAAAGTCTTATGAATGAACCCTAATATTCAATACATGGCTCAGGGACGCATGCAATTTCAAGCCGAATAGGAGTATTTTGTAAGTATAGTTAGTATAAAGTACGATAACAATGAACAGGTTCATTCATAGTATTTTGGGTATGAACGTTGTTTATATGCATCCCCTCGTGCATTACAGCGTTGCAACCCACCATCCTTGAATGAACCCCCCCCCCCCTAATTCATACATGGATGGCTGCAGTGACTCCATTCAATTTTCAAGCCGAATATGATATTTTGTAAGTAAGTTCTAGAAAGTACGATAAACAAGAACGGGTTCATTCATTTCATGGGATTTTAGTAAGAGTTCATACCCAAATCCTGTAAATGAACCCCTAATTTTCATAAATAGTTCAGCTTTCAAGAGAATTCTCCTAGTTGGTGAATTTGATGAGTGGTTCAAGAGTTATGCCGAATTATCTGAGGCCTAAAAAAAACTCATTTCCAAGCTCATGTCCTTCTAGACCATTCTGTCCAAAACAGCTGATTGTCCGACCTTGCTCACATGTCATCAATGGCTTCTTTCTCGGATACCAGATACAGATCTAAAAATTGTTATCGCGCATAAAAGAAATCTTTAGACCTCCATTTTGAATCAATAGAACCAATTTCACGTTTTTATGTGGTCGTGTTGATTCCCCCAATCAATGACTGAGTTGTGTTAAACTTCTTTCATATCTGGCATTTAAAAGCTGTCCTTCATTTAATTTTGTTGTCCATCTCTCAACGTTTCAACTCAAGGTCCGTTCATACATTTCTTTGGCTGCAATGCAGTGCATAACTGCAATGGCAGTCTACCAAAATTATTGCAGCAATTACGTTGCATATACTGCAACACAAGATTAAAATGATTTTAAAACCTGGTGATGCATCCATTTTGTCATTAGGTGCAGCATGCCTATTTTTCACTGTAAATCATTCACATATTTTAACTGCAATTACTGCACCTGGCCTGGGTTGACCAGTGACATGAGTGTCAGCAGAAGAACTGGACCTCTACACATGGATTATAGCGGGTCTGAGTCGCCGAAGTGAAACAACAGGAAGTTGCTTTCGCCTTGGCAATATAGCATGAAACAATGCCATACACCAATGTCCAAGTTAAAGGACTTTTGTATAACAATAGAACATCTGTGTGGAATACGTGCACCAGCAGTGTATGCATTGTTTCCTGCCATATTGCCAAGGCGAAAAGCAACTTCCTGTTGTTTCACTTGGGGGGTGGGCGACCATTTCAACTATGCGGCAGCCCGCTATCCATGTGCAGTGAGCAGAAGTAATGGAACATTGCAGTAATTCTACTGCACAGCAATGCAGTGCAGTCGAAGTGTCCCTTGAGGTGGTTTCTCTTCTGACAGAGGAATAATTGCATCATCAAGTGCCACTGACTTAGGGGTTCATTCATAGGATTTTGGGTATGAATGCTTGTTTATACGCTTTCACCGTTCATGTTCACCGTACTTTCTGCTAACTATTACTTTCAAAATTAAATTACTTAATATAAAATTCAGCCTGATATTGCATGATTTTTTACCACTTTAGCATTCGTCACAGCAGCTATGTATAAACGCTTGTTTATACATGGTTATGTGATGCGCATTGGCCAATCGCGTATGCCGCTATATACGAGGTGAACATGAATTAATCAGTTTCTATATTAAAGACGAATGCAAATGTGATAGCGTGATTTCAAATCCTTGGTAGTACATTGTGTTAGTTTGGCATAATTACATAAAAAGCCTTCACATCTGCTCTCTATCTCATGCTTTAGTTTGTTAACAGAGTAAGAACATGGTGCAGAGTAGGTGCAAAGGGGTATAATATAACTATGCCAGTTATAAAAATAATAATCTTTATAATTTATAAGTTTTTTTATTATTTACAGGGTGGTCTCAGAAACAGAAGATCAAGGTCAGTATCTCCCAGGAGGAGGAGGAGATCATTATCTCCTAGAAGATCCCGATCCCCACGCAGGAGATCCCGGTCACCAAGAAGGAGATCCAGGTCCCCACGCAGGAGATCCCGGTCACCAAGAAGGAGATCCCGGTCTCCAAGAAGGAGATCCAGGTCCCCACGCAGGAGATCTCGATCTCGTTCCCCACAGAGGAAATCTCAATCTCCTCGCAGGAGATCCCACTCTCCAAGAAGGAAGAGAAGTCATTCTTCTGAAAAAAAGAAGCCACAGTCAGAAGCAGAAGAAAGTTCTGCTGAGAAGTCCAACCAAAGCAAAGCTTTTACGTCTTTGACATCCCGGCCTATCATTGCACCAAAGGCAAAGAAGAAGATTGAAATTAACCTTCAAGCGGAGAGTCCCGATGCCGATGGTAGTAAGTGGAGATGCCATGTGTTAATATAACCTGAAGCCAGACTGGAGTTTGCAGTGCATATCAAAGGAGCCCGCATAAGGAACAACTTGCTATTTTGAAGCAACAACAACGCAAGCAATGTAGCTGCTAACAAAACTCCAGGGTAAGTAACCTCGACCAGTTGTATAACTGGGCCTCCAAATGTGTGATCTTGTAATTTCTTAAAGTTTTCATAGGAGGAATTTTGTTGAATTGTAAAAGTGGAGTGCCCCCCCATTCAATTTTCATTCAGAAAGCTAGAAATGAAAAAATGATATGTACTGAAGGTCACAAAAATAGTGAGCAAAAAGTAGCAAATATTAGTATCAGTTAAGATTTTTCTGTGAGTGCAAGAACTATTTTAACCTTTGGATGCATGATTGGTGGAGTTTGTCAGTCTATGACGTCACAAATAAATGAAGTGACAAATTATTACCGTGTTGTTCCTAATAAACGCCCCTGCTCTAAAAAATGCCCCTGCTCATAAATAAACGCCCCTGCTCTAATAAACGCCCTGCTCTAATAAACGCCCCCCAGGATTTTTTGGATCAAAACAATATTAAGAAAATGACGTTAAGCTTACCAAATCACATGATTTAATGGCAGGACTGTCGTAATCCGCATCAGAATCGCTGTTTGCACAGTTGTAATAGTTTAATTAGTGTGGGAAATCTTTGACCTCGGCAGGTGCGAAAACAGCGTCGCCCGCCTGTTCGTTGGTATTATTGGTAATCAGCGAAAAAAAGCGTGTGTAAGGGGATTTTTGCGGGATTTGGACTTCCATTTTTGACTGTCTTTTTTTTTTTTTTTTAATAAAACGCCCTCATTTTGAAAAATGCACCGCCCCGGGGTTTATTAGGAACAATCGGTATACCTGGTAGTTTTTGTGTGACAATTACACGTATAATTGGTTTGCAGTCAAAAGAGAGAAAATTCTGAGAAGTAAACAAACATTAGGTCTTGAAATTTGAGCATTGGTATTGGGAAGTAACATGTCAAGTGTCACACTAACAAACGTTACATGAAACATGCTATTTGGATGTATTGTAGATACACTCAGAAGTAGGAAGGTCTTTATGGTATGGAGAATTGAAATCTACATGAAAGTGAATTAAAATATTTTTGGTCTATCCCGGGTGGGAAAATGCCAATTTACAGGGAACACAATCAAAATTTACCCTCCAAGATTG
>JAMKCH010055665.1:0-19362 GCA_023653785.1 Ophioderma brevispina | reverse complement strand
CGCTGCGTCGGGATAATGAAGTAGTCCGCACACAAATCTATCCCGTAGAGTTGTTCCAATTATCACCAAACTCACAAGTTTGAGATAGACGTCGGAGTTTCTCCCCAAACGGCAGAAATAGATTCCACCTTGGTGTTGGTCCCCGTTTATGGAAACGAAAACGCTCAGCTATCACCAAAGGCCTTTGGGCATAGATGCGGTTTTCCTAAGTGCCACTAAAACTGCATACTCCTTGGTTTGTGTTTTGTCTGGTGCACACAAAACTTCGTACACAAATCATATTTATCTTTTCCACCACACTTAGGAATGAAGCAACTTTTTGTTCCATCTTAATCTTGTTAGCAAGAAAGTACAAGTCCACAAGTCCCACTGGTTCTACATAGCACTCCCAGTCCTTAGAAGACATGTCATAAGCCTAAGTGTCTATACGAGGTCAGGCCATGTTCAAAACCAGTTGTTGAACTTCACAGCTTGTAGAATATGGTGTGGCGAATGGTGTTACTTCTCCATTTACTGCAAATCAACAGGGTTGATGGCCACCATTAACGCAGGTTTGTAGCGAGTGTCATCCATTCCATTGTGAATAAATATTCAGTTTTATCCGTCGGTCGCCATTGTTTATGTTTGTAACTTACCAACAGAGACAGAATAAAATAGATATGCCACACACATCGATCTGCCATTTCAAGAAACTGATGTTTTAATATACATATAATCCACATTCCAATTCAGATCAAGTTTGAAGTAATGATTAATGGACTGGCCATTCTGTACCAGTTTTCTGGAAATATAAGAAAACCAGATGTTGAGATCATAGGTCAGAACCTTGTAACTTGCACTATAAACAGGGTTTATTATTATGTTACAATATTTAATATAACCCCACATAACATTACACAAGTTATGTAACAATCCACTTGCTTTGCTCAACGAGAAAGGCTGATTGAATGGACTTAAACCATTACTCAAATGTAGAATCATGTCCTATTAACATTTGAATAAGTGTGGGTTCGTACCCGATCCATTGAGAAGTCTGAAAGAGCCGTCAATTGTCGAGTCCGACTCAAATCAGTGCATGTATGAATGCAGGCATTTAGTACGTCATGGCCAATGCTATCGGCCTCTGCACTACATGTGGCGTGTCCTACCAATGGAGATATGGTGGCTATACGTTATCTTTCTAATTCCAAATTAAACCATAACTTCGAAAGCACTTGCGGGAAGTTGATTTACTAACAATAGGCACACTAAATATTTCAAGAAACCCAGCTCACTGCAGATCATAATCTTTTGGAATATATTAACCAACGATACTGGACAAAGGTTTTGATTCGACATTTACTACCCAATGGATATATGGTGGATATATTATCTTGAATTACAATTTAAACCATAATCTTCGAAAGCACTTGCGGGGAGTTGATTTACTGACGAATACGGCAACACTAAATATTTCCAGAAACCAGATATCCAGCTCAATGCAGATTCATATACTTTTGGATATTACCAGCGATACGGGACAAGTTTTGATTTTGAACTTTAACTATTCCTCCGTAAAAAGGCCAAGGATTCCGACATGTTCAAAATGCAGGTGCCTACGTGCGGAATATTCTTTATTTTAGGCCAAAAATTGTTTAGGCTTCATGCGCGTAAGGTGGGCACAAAAGGTTTTTAAAATCGCGTTTTATTATATTGGCCTATTTTGAGATTTTTCGAGTGTTTTATCGACCAATTAAAAAGGCCGATAAAGAGCTAAAAGAATGTAAGAAAACAAAAATTCCGGGTAGCATACAGATCCTTTTTTTAACTTCAAACCAAGTATCAGGCAAAAAAGCTGAGATAAAATCAATTTTTGCCTTTATTATTAAGATAAAATGGTCAAATATAATGTATATTAATTTTTGTTGCGTAATTCCTCAAAATATTTTATGTGGCCATTTTTTTCCCTTCCTGATCCCCTACATTTGTGTACCTCCTTTGTCCCCTAATATTTGTGAAGCGCCCTATATAATATAGGACCGCCATTGTGAAAGAAAATTATCAACTTCTACATTTGAAGTCCTATACTTCATCTATAACTAAGACATCACAACTAGTCAAAACGATGTTTATAGGAATTAATTTGTAGAATACTTAGTAATTATATTTAGAGTGCAATTTGCTGTTTCGTTAGAGAATGGATAATTACCTAGGCCTAATCATTATCATATGGATAAACGTACAAGATGAGTGAAAAAAAAAATCAATAATACCAATTATCGTAATTTGCAAACCTAGGGGCAATAAAACCCCATGACAAGTTAAAACTCGAAACCATCTCCTTAAACCTAACAATGACCTGAACTTTTCATGATGCTTTATGTGTAAAAAAATCTTGTACATAAATCTTTATATGTACGCCTAACATAGCTGAAATTGTTCTCAGTACGCCGAAGAAACTACATTTGAAATAAAGTTCAAATTATAAAAGCAAGCAAAACAAAATCAGAAACCAAAAAAAATTTAAAATATTAATAGTAACTTGTATAGGCTTACTATGAGCCATTTCCAAGCTTGCTCGATTTTACGTCACTGGACAAACTGAAAAACACATAAGAAATTACTTTGAAATAAAAGCAAGCACACAAACACACGAAAGGAAGAAATACTATTAAAAATGTTAATATAACTTGTATAGGCCTACTGTATTAGCCATTTGCAAGCTTGCTCGATTTTACGTCACTGGACAAATTGAAAAAAAAAACACCTACTGAGGTACGGGTACGATTTATACAAGTGACAGGTGTAAAATTATTGCCCATGGAACAAAAATTTATAACCTAGACAGTTTACAAATTGTGTTATATACGTTATTTCTTAAACGTGGCAACAAATCCGGGCCGAATGCTTTTCCTTAAAAAGATGAAGAACACAAATTGGCAAAACACACACAAAAAAAACGAAACATTTTAAAATGTTTTCTAAATGTTTTTTTTTTTTTTTTTTTTTTTTTTTTTAATGTTTTAAAAAATTACAGTACACATGTAATGCAAACTTTTCCATTGTTATAGTGTAGATTTTTTTTACTTAACCATTGCTGACGTCATTCTTTTGTTTGTCCTGTTTATTATTTTCGTACGACTCCCACACTTTTCTGCACTAATCTCCACTATGAGAGTTCTTGCTAAAAGTGTGGATTCGTAATATCAACACTGACAAACAAAGAAATGACGTCATAGCCATGGTTAATTAAAGGAAGGACGATGGGTCATGTTCCGACAATCACATTTTCACTACAGGCCCTTTACAGGAGGCTATTATGTTAATTTGGCCAGATCTGTCCTTCAGAACAACCCAGCTGCAGATAATACAAGGATTCGCTGCCAATATCTGAAAAGTTCAGGTGAACCAGGTGCATATGTATTGGTAAATCTTCGCATAGCATGCACAGGATACCAAAGAATTACCTCAAGAAATATCGGAATTGCAGGTGGAACCAGGTGATGATTGTATTCGTCGCATTGCTTGATGATCTGAGTGCAACAAGGTCCATGACCTTCCATGAAATGACCCTATATCTTAGTCATGTTGTAGTAGATTCAACCCATCGGTCACCGTAGTACTTTTCTGATGGTATGGGCACTGCATGAAGGACATGTGCAGTGAATGGAAATTAAAATTCCAAACTAAATCTGTAGACCAGTTAACATCCCACGTCACTTATTTGTTGCCTGCGAATCCATTCCTGCGAATCGTTATGGCCCATAGTATTAAAACTCTAACCAAATAAATTGCTCATTGTAACAGTCGGCCGACCTATATCAAAAATACCAGGCCCTACCATGTTTTACAAGATTGCTTGTTTAACTGGTCCTATTGATATATGTATACGAACAGCAAGAAAAATCAATTCCTCTGCTTAATGAAAACATTCAAGTCAACGTAAGCACATTTAAAAGCTATTAAAGCTACACTAAATCTCAAAACATTTTGACTAATCGTATTTGCTTCAGTGGTATTCAATGTAATAGGTGAGTGAATGTTACTGACTTTGAGCGTCCGGGTTTTCGATACGAAGAACCGGAAAGTCTTTGCACTCTCTATGTAAAATGATGTCAACATAAAAGCCAGATTATCTTCTTTCATTTTTCGTTTTTCTGTCTTCTCTCCCAACTAATGGACGCTGTCCAAAACTTTCCCTCTGGTGACACGATGGTTGAATCTACTCATGGAGGTGAGCTACTATAGTTGTGGGTGTACACATAACAGTTCGGTATGAGTGAAAAACCTTGTAGCATAATTTTACTCGTAAAGATGAAAGCCATAGCAATTGGGTCCAACATTTATGACGTGATATATGTGAATCCTAGAAATAAAATCGTATGAAGGATTGTTTAATTATCCTAGCTTGGGTAAATAATTGCTCAATGATAAATATTTTGTAAATCAAATGGACAACGACCGCTTAACCTAAATACCTATCTAATAGGTATAAGTGTATTGTGCGATTGATACCTTTTTTCTCGCTATATTTGTAAATAGTTGATTATCAACAAATAGTCACGACTCAACAATTTGGTTTCGTTGATTATGAGCCATTAAAGTCTGCAATCTTCAGTTTTGGACGTTGGCATATAGTTGTTTTGATGTTCTATGGTTCTACCTTAACAATAATAGGAGCCAATCTTTTCAGCTTATAGTGTATAAACTCCCCGCATAACTGGTACCAGAATACTTAAAGTTCGAGTTTCACGAATCTTGTATGGAATCACCGATTTCTCATCTGTCCATGATCGGCTGTAGATGAATAGTTGAGTGGCATCATCGCGAAAGCAAAAATGACAGATGCGGTCGTCATGACGAGGCTGTCAAGTAAATTCGCACACAAATTAATACGTTACATAACAACCTGTATATTCGTAGTTCTAGACAAATTTAATACCAGATTGGTTACAATCCCTTCTGGTCACTTTAACACTAAGGTGATGGAAAGAAACACCAAATTTGTACAGATATACTTTTGGCGGTAAATTGGGTCGTACGGTGCGTTTTGCAAAATTTGCTCTATGCAGCCATCATAGGTCAATTAAAGCCATATTCCTTATTTTCTTGTACAAGAGTAGACAAAAATCGTTGTAACCTAACCTCATATATATATGTCTGAAGAGCTTGAAAAAATGTCCTGATGTGCGGTCTATAATAAAACCCGATGTTATAAATAAAAATATGTATAAGGTTGAAAAAGTTAAACGCCTACCACGGTTAGTTTAATTTGATATGAAGGGTTTGGAAGGGCGGGGGCAAACACAAAGACTACAAAAGTGAAAAAAAAAATTAAAAAAACGTGGTCTCTGAAGTTATTAAAGCACCTTAAATGGCCAAAAACTGTACTTAGTATTCATTTGGTTTAGGGGAGCAAAACCCACGGAAAATTTATAATTTTAAAAGGATGAACAGCACGGAATTTATCGTTTTACGTGATACTTGGCCTGTTGAAATTTTGTAGAATACGCTGCAGATCATTGCAAGGAATGTGCAAGATGGCAAGGCATATTTTATTTGTGCAAGCTCATGCCGAATGACGTTGTCCAACATTTTCACAGTAAATAATTTGTGACAATGGGATAGGTCGGAAGGTGTCTTTAGAAATCTCGCCCGTATGTAGCACATTGAGTTCCCTATACAACCACGAAAATTGTAAATAGGTTCGAAACCTTCTTTGGTGTGTGTGCTTATTTTTGAAACGTACATTTTTAATTAACCCGTTTTGGTCTATACATAAATGGTCCTTCTCGTAACATTTCTTCTGTTACACAAAGAACTTTTAGAGGGATTTTAAGCATTTTGTTTTTTATTAAAGGTCCCAGGATGTGTCAAGTCTACAAGGAGGGACCAGAAGAAAACCATTCAATCTTTGGGTTGGTGATGATATAATTTGTGGTACCATTGATGTATCAGAGTAATAGAAAATTCCAGGTGACTGGAGTGAATCTATTCATGGTACTGGACTGAAAATCAATAGTTTCACAAATAGTTCACGTGTAGTGTATTCTTTTTTTCTGACCATATTTATTGCAATGGAATGTCCCACAAAGATTTGGATAGGTTTATCATCTCATTTCCTGAGACCTTTAAGGATTCATAATAGCTTTAAGGTACTACAAAGAACCATTTTCTTGGCTAATGAACTAACCTAGATTTTTAGTCTATAATAATCCGGATGATCTTCATTCAAAGTTAAGAGCCTGAAACTGAAATGCGGTGGTATGCTCGCGCGGATCGTCATTTATACTAATGACCAGAAAAAAGTTTGGAGAAAAGTAGTAAAACGTTGAATTGAATCTCGATTTTAAATCTAAAACAGAGAAAAACACGTTTTTACCTACAACACACATCGCCGTCTGTCCAATAAGTGAACAGGTTTGACACAGTCCCACCAGGTGAACATCCAATAACAACATTCCAATGGCAAACTCAGCCCGAATTTGTAAAGCGTGAGTAGCAAATGTGAGTAGAGGCATGACTGCAAACTGAGAGACGAAACCAACAAGCACACCATGGACGTCGCACTGAAATATTCATTTAAAAACAAAAGGTTATTAGTTGACAGTGCACCTACGCAGTAAAATGCCAAAAGCTTGCGTAAAAAGATTCTAGGTAATAATTCAAGGAGTATACAGCATTCTCTCACATGTTGCATATAACCTTTATACAGGAGTTGCCGAGAAACCACCTATCTAGTGTGTATTCACCATTCAAACTATCTTTTCTCTTCTAACACAAATTCTTATTGCAATCCATTACTAATGGGTAAAAGTAAACTATTACATTACGCAATATAATTTAAGTTTATCCTATTTAACTCGCATACCCCACATCCGTGTTTGAATCTTTGAAATGTGAGAATTTGGGACTCATATCTGAAAGCCCCTTTGATAATTAGGCTTATAGATTTGGCATTAACAATTGTGGTTGAACGGTATCGTAGCATTTTTAGACTTAACATTCGGGAGCGTCATATTATTATATTGTGTTTTTCTTGGTTATTGATACGTATTGTTGTATGTTTTTGGATAATATGGGATATTAAAATTAAATTCAAGGTCAAGTATCTAATAAAACTTCACTTTGGATTCATAAACCCCCGGGGGGGGGGGCACTTGTATTCAACAGGTGGATATGGAGGCGTGAACAAGAAAACGCGTTAAAAAGGTCTCACTTTTTTCGAACAGGCGATGTACGATAAGTACGATTATGGTATAAAAAAACCAGGAAAATATTGGAAAAAGGTATGGTTATTTTCTGCACCCTTAAAATTAGCGTATCATACTCACATTAGCAGAGATCAAAATCATCAAAATACTTATAGCAGATAATGAAGGGTATATGTCGTAACAATACATTCAAAGTAATTGATTAGGGTAGGCAAAAACTTGTTTAGAGTTATGTTTTAGTTGGTAGAAATACTTGTTTAGGATGCATTTTATTATTATTATTATTAATATTTGTTGTTTTGTTATTATTATTATTATTATTAAACTGTTTATTTCTGTCAGTGAAATTGAATGTTGCAAAAGATTTAGATATAATCTATATTATATATCTAATGTTGCATAAGTGATAAGCTTGTCAAATTGAAAGAACGATGCGGGGCTTTACCTCTTCACAAATATATGATCAATACTGAAAGAGTAAGAGATGAGAAAACCATTTTTTTTCAAAAATTGCCAAATAAAGTGACAATTGAAATTAGTGACTTGTGTAAACATTATGACTATGGTGCTAATGCGGAGGGTATCGTAGATTTCACCAAATATCAATTACGCACGCAGAAATCCTGATTTGTAAGCGATTTGTGGGATTTCTATAGCCAACCTTTCTAAAAAATGCCAAAAAGATAAGGTACAGAAACGTAAAAGGAGAGGAAAGTCCCCTGAGTTACTGCTACGAATTATAAATCTATCTCCTGGGAACTCAAAGTATATAATACTAGCTAATACTTTCACAATACTTTGATTACTTCCACGGTAACTTCTACGATGGACTTAGTCCTGTGGTAGGTCCATATGACCTTACATAAGGGTCTGCCTAAAATGTTTGATGGTTTCTAGGCAAACATGACCGCTGATTCCAACTCTTAATTGATAATGTAAATAATTAATCATCCTTGCGCATTGAGATATGGACGAGGGAATAAAGTAACAGAAAATTTACGAGACCAAAAACTTTTTTCTTCTTCGTTCAAGGTCTCAAAGGGGGGAGGGACATTTCATTGTTGCGATTGGTTCAAATTGGCGTATGGGAATGTACAACAGGGAAGTATACGTATACTTTATGTCAATCAGCTCAACGGTATTTAGCACAGGAAGCCAGAGTGCTGATTACCCCATAGACCAGTGGGCTTAACCAATATTTCCCCTTTCATTATATCCCCAATGTCAAACTAATATATATTTGTATTTGCCTTACTATGTAATTAAAAGTATGAAGCATTAAAGTCCAATTAAGAGAAATCTGTGCATTGTATTTTTTGTTTACCCAGGGTGATCTTAAATATTAAGCCTACTGTGTTAAAGTAATTGCCACAGATAAAGCAGTCTAAAAATTTTTGAGGTCCTTATAGTACATGTGGAACTTATTTTTGTGAAATGTCATATACAATCTTTAAACCACTTAGGTTTTTCTAATCAAATGTATGCGGATTCTAAAAATCATGGGTGTCATTTTTAAAAGTTTTCTTGGATGTATTCTAGGGGGCAAGGTTTATAAGGGTCAAAAATATGAAAAGGGGAAAAGGTGTGTAAAGTATACCATCATTGTCAGTACCTTTCAAGGATTAAAGAGAAAAATATAGTGCCCTAACTGAGGGTTCATTAGTATCAAGAGTTACAAGCAAAATGGTTCAAGGTCACACAGGGGTAAAATTTCATCGGTTTGCATCCTTTTTCCAGAATTGCACCGAACTGCCACCGTCCCATTGGAAACTCTTCCTGTTTTTACTGTTTTACAGAAGTAAACATCCAAATGTTTTCAAAACTTAGGGAAGTGATTTCAGTAGGGGACCCTTTTCATATGTCTGAATATTTTTATGCCATTATGTCGCTTTAAAAAAACGAAAGCATTGGTAAATGCTTCACCATTTTCACAAAAGACGGCGATAATTCCATGCTCCTATTACTGATATATTCCAACTTGTTACTCATGTCTAGCCTTACACCTTATTTCTGCCAAAAATGGACAAAGGTACACATTTAGTATGTTCACTTTTACCGTTACTATTATATTGAAAAATAAGTAAGATGCGAGAAGAGTTACATGCCTTCATAGTACGAAAGGCAAGCACCCTGTGTCCTTTGGGGATGGTTAAGAGTGGGAAAGTTCTAATTAGAACCTGGGGTTCAATCTACGCCAGAGGAGAAAGGAGGATTTAAATTTTTTGTCGTCGAAAATTGGAGATTCCTTCGATTCCTTTCAAAAAATTAGCACCCCCCTGATTTTGACGTTTTTTCCCATTTAAAAGGTCAGCTTCCTCTATCTCATTGTTAATTAATGAAAAATTTAATAATTCCCCCGACTGGCTGCCAAAACTTGTCGTATTCCCCTTTGCTCCTCTCAATTCCCCACCCCCGCGTAAATAATGACCTCTCACTTAAGGAAGCTAGCCTTTACTTGCCACGGATACGTGCATTAACTCTGCAATAACCAATAATTAGTGTTAGATTTATTTAGGCTAAATATTGTGTAACGTAGGCGGAGGTGTAAAGAGGGAGGAGAACCACAATAACGGAATAAAGTTTTTTGGTTTGTTTCGAAAATCGAAGATCAAATTAAAAATTAAATACATGGAATTTTTTCCTTAATTCAATTTCTACGTGTCGCGTATGTCATTTTATTATGTAGTTTGAGATCCTTGATGTGATTACAACAACCCATGCCACCATAATAACGCCAAAATAGAAACCCGGATGACTTATGGCTAGTTTCAATCATGCACATAATAGTGAGGAGGAGGGGAGGGAGGTTTTTCTCGTCAGTACAGTTTAGGGTAGGTCAATAGTCGCGATTCAGCTCCGTCATCATCGTCGTCAGTCGCCCATTTCGGGTTCTATGGAATCCTTGAAGCAATGGTACAATATTTAGTAAACCAGCTTTACCAGCCCACTGATCGTTAATATTCAAGGGCCTTGCAAGTCAAAGTTATTGAAAGGGCAAAAATTTCATTTAAATACAAAATGGGTCCTGGTTGGAATATAATTCCCCAATGGAGTAGGTTTAACTGAGAAAGAAGATGCATCCGAAGTTGCGCTATAACCTCAATTACATTCTACTAACGCCTCGCATTCCTTGGTTCCTTTTAAAGTTGTCTCAGCATTGCTGAATTTGAATGTTCATAGATGTATGGTTTTACTACTTTAACTATCCCGGCTTTATATATTGGTAATTAAATATTTTTTGGACCCTGTAGTTCATTTCCAACCAGTTGTTTGACCTAAGTGATACTGGATTTTCTATCTGTTGACACTTTGCAAAGGGGTCAGCTCGTAATCAACGGGAACACGGGAACCGAAGTTTACATGTTATTTCAGATTGGTGTTATCACAAGTCAAAAAATCCCCAAACTCAAGTCCCAATAACTTCGCAGTCGAAGAGATAAATCCCTTCAGGTCATATTTATTGAAGTAAGCATTAATTTGACTTTTAAGCACCTTTTAATCTGTGGCAATGATACGAACGCTAATACCGTTCAACGCACACGTAACTATTATAAAAGT
The DNA here is from genome assembly GCA_023653785.1 of Ophioderma brevispina. Classification (NCBI taxonomy): domain Eukaryota; kingdom Metazoa; phylum Echinodermata; class Ophiuroidea; order Amphilepidida; family Ophiodermatidae; genus Ophioderma; species Ophioderma brevispina. The sequence goes on along the minus strand of JAMKCH010055665.1, from coordinate 8,611 downwards.
CGATTTGACAAATAGGGATCATAAAGTATTCGATAAAATCAAAGCATTTGATATTGTAAATTGCTGGGGATTCTCTTTTCACAATTTGATTAATAAAGGACTTTATGATGCATGTTATTTATAAATCATTTGTGGTGTATACTACTACCGATAAAGTACCGAGATCTTCGAACCTTCTTTTGTGACAGGCCATTATATATATATTTTATATTTGCTAATGAGAGTTTAGTTTCCACGTAACTTAACCTAATTCTAATCATTTAAAAATTAGCACCACGAATATTCAATACATTAACGTATTGAATCAGTCAATTAATTAAAGCAAATGGTTGTGATTATTTTGAATGGCCAACAAAATTTTGCTCTGAGGGCCAGAATAATCATTACGAATTACTAATGTCAATTTTTTTCATGACATACATCAAGAATGGAAGAGTAGTCGAGACTGTTTTACGTGTTTGCTGGTTGTATTCTCAGTGATTTCCATTTTATTTTAAAAACGTTGTTTTCACATCATAAGGATCACTTCATCTCTGACGACAGAGAGAGAGTCCTTTGGTCCAGTGGATATGACGGGCGACGGCCGACTTGCATATCTGAAGTTCGTACGTCGAGGGCCCCGCTGCGGCCCAAATGTTTTGTGCACATGGGCAAGGGACTTTACCTCATCATGCCTCGTCGACCCAACGTTGAATCGGGTAGCTGTTAGGGGTGATATTACAATCTATTGTGCCGATAGGATTATGTGTGGCGCCTGGGCCGCCCCGAGCTAGGTCGAAGCGATATGATTGGGACAATTTCCTGATGGCAGTGTAATAATATGAGGCAACAGCGCTGTGATCTTAATAAATGGCCTTATTATCAAGTTAGTGTATAAGTATTAGTAGAAGTTTTGTTTACTGAAACAAACAAACTTACTTTAATCTTGATAGGTATGATGGCGCAAGTATTTTGAACTCATGACCCAGCGTACTCATTCTCCGTCTTTCTCATGATTATATAATAATACAGAACTCTTGTAATATAATTAACAATACAATCATTTGTTTCATACTTATTTACTTAGTGGTACCGAAATGGTGAAATATCGCGGGTTTGATGTTTTTCTTTCGAATTATGGAAATTAATCAAATTTTGTTATCCCTTTTGTGTTGAAATTCCCTTGATTTATGATTCTTTGGTAAGGTTATAAGCCCCGTTATTTGTAAGACCTCGTTAACCGTTGTAATATAATCTTTATTGGCCTGGTGTACAGATAAAGTTTTACCTTCAGTTATGGTCATGTTATGGCTTTTTGGACTAAAATGGCTCAAGTGATTAAATAGGATGAGAAATATTTTTTTGTCATTTGAGAGTATAATAAACAAATAAATGATAAACCAGGATGGGTTCTTGTCTCGACATGTCGCAGGATTATGATGTTTAGCTCTTCTATGTGTGAAATCCTCAAAATTCGGGTTTTTTGCTCATATTTTTCACATTGAACTTTTACATTTTGCAACCCTACATCCTATTTTTCATTCTTTTCAGGCAGTTATGAAAACATAGTAACACTTTAACGATAGTATCGTGTAAATTTTTTAACAACTCCAGAGTGGGATTTCCTGCTACTTCATTGACCGGCTCATGGCCATTTGCAATCATTAATATCATTAATTTCTAAGGAAACGGGCCGTAAGAGGAATACGGAGTGTTCATTATTTACGCCAGGGGGGGGGTGGGTGAGGAAATCAAGGGGGACATGAAATCTTTTTTAAAACCTGGAGGGTGGGGACCAAATTGTCTTTCTGACGAGATGGGGGGGGGGGGTGACGCGAAATTTTTGTTAAGCCATCATGAAAAAATGTAACTGTTTTTTTTAAACCGAGTACATCTTGTTTTTCACAAACCATTTGAATAGAGTGATGTCATAAAAATAAAGAGGCCTATCAAAAAAGATGCTAGCTAGAACTATGAAAAGGTGGCTAAACTTGTGTAGGTAAATCTTTTAACACAAGTTTATCATTTAAAATATATTTCATCATCCTTGCTGTTGTAGATTGTAGTTCGTAGTTTTGAAATATTACCGATTTGTCTACAAAATATCAACATTAATTTTTGTTCAACATACAAGAACAAGAAGACAAGCCCATGATTGTAAAACATTAATTTAATTTCGCATCTTTTTATAGTACACAGGACTTGTTAATGGAGTTCCATAAGACCTGACACATACCCCAGGTTATCATATCACCCGAGCTTTATTTGCTAAATCATGAAATTGACACAAAACTTAAAATAATCAATATAGTGTGGTGCATTTTTAATTATAGCTTCCCGGCTGCGCCACTACCCCCGACTTTGAATGCATTTATTAGAGCGTTTCACAGTATAAATGAATGGTAAACAACTCACTTTGATATCACATGGCACAACTGAGATGTTTAATTTGATTCATGAAAATTTAAAGTCTCATTGTAGTTAATGATAATAGTAAGGATTTTAATGATACACTAATCTCTTAATTCAATGTTGTATCAAAACCTACAGCATGTATTAAATTTCTCTTTTGGTTTATGGAGTGTGATGTCAAACACAGCTCACTTTTATCATACTCTTTATATGCCTTGCATATAGTATCCAATTGCCGGGATCCATGCTAACCCCGTATGCCAGATAAAATCAGGAGCATTATATAAAAGTGTGATATGAAATGACTTTTGATATGCTATTACCATAAGGTATCAATGGTAAAATATCCCATCTGAGAATCAATCTTAGGTTAATTTCATGATTTACAAATCTGTACACCCAAAAATTCATTCTATGATAAAAAATGTGTATTATTATGATGATCATCATAATAGCATCTTAAATGGCCATTACTACCAAATTTCCAATAGCTGTTGTATTGATCTTTACTGATGCCTGGAGACGGAACGTCACTATTCCTTGACCAACAAACCACCTATATGTTTGTATGTGACTCAAAACGTCAAAGACACTGATACAGTGACAATGCTCAGTCCACTGATAAGAAGATCATTTGGCCTAATAAAGCAATATTACAGTTCAAAATAGTTCACCTGCTTCAAGATGATGAGATAACTTAGAGCTCTCTGAGGCAACTCAAACATGCTAAAACCCAAGAGCTTTCCCTGGGGCCCAGCCCCCTGGACCCCCTCCCATCGGGGCCCAAAACTGGGGCCTTGTACCCCCATCCCATTATTTTGCTCGCGCTAATGTGCTTAGTGGCACCATTTAAAACATCGCCACCAACTTTCCCAGTTGCGTTTATTGATCTTCAATACTTTAGAAAGGCATATGTCACAATATTACTTGACGACAACCACTTATATGTTTTACGTTATCTGTGACTTCCAACGTCAAGACACTGATACAGTGACAGTGCTCCGACAATGCTCATTCCCCCGCCTGAAAAAGAGATCATTTTGGCCTAAGTAAGCAATATCGAGTTCAAAAATCAATTCATCTCCTTCAATATAATGTCCTTGGATTCGGATTTTGAAGGAGTTGTTAGTTTTCATTTTGCCTTTTTTTGTACATGTATATCGCAAGTCCTGTCTGTTAAGTCTCCTTTTGTTGAAAACGCACCGTTGATATGTGTCCAACTGTTTCAAAAGTTATGTTCTAATAAATAATATAATGAGATAACTCACAGAGAGATCTCTTAAGGCACACAAAATGCTAAAAAAACACAAGAGCTTCCAGGGCTCAGCCCCCGACCCCCACAGTGGGCCCTAAAGTGGGGCCCTGTGCCCCCACCCAGTATTGCTCCTTCTACGTGCTCAGGCAACACTTTAACTTGGTCTTGGTGTACCACATCCCCGTACCTGTGCCACGCAATCTGTGAAAATTTAATTAGCACTATCTATAACACAGTCTCTTGTGAAATGTATTTTCAGTTCAATTGCACACTTTAGAGCAACCGGACAAAAACACGCCGCAGGGCTTTTGTGACCAATAACAGTGACGAGTGTTGTAGGATCATTTTTGGCTAAAAATTCATCATAGGATAGGAACCTTTAACACTATTAGCCCTCATATCATTGATGTCTCCATTTCTTAAGTAAGATAGTAAAATAGTCTCAAAGATGAGCTTCAGGAGCCTGCGAACATTACTCTTCTTCTGCAATGTACCTTCGAAATTATCTTTCCAAGAGGAGTAAAATCTTCTCATCAATGCACTTAAGGAGACTAAGGGAAACATCACTCTTGCTGCCCGTAAAAGACTGATGTCTGGATATTGACAATTTATGAATTGTATAAATTAAAATATCAAGGAGGGACTTGAAATTTTTGTCTACTAGTCAGGGAGGTGCGGACTGAAATTTTCAGAAACTTTTGAGATGGGGGGGGGGGACTTGAAAATAAAAAGCGTTAAAACAGACGAAATCCTCCATACCCACCGCACCCCCCTGGGATAAATACTGAACACTCCCTCAATCCACTAGAAATATATAACTTTGCACCTGACTTATTAAAAAACAAATTTTAACCTTAATATTGTACGGTTTATTACCTTATACCGTGTACCCCCCCCCCCCCCCCCCGCTCCCCCCAAAAAAACCACTGGTCACACCGTCACAGATGAGCCTCCATAGTCTTTACAAAAAGCATGTGACTACTTATCTTGTTGTAGTAAGATGGGACTGTTAGCAAATGTCCCTGAAAAGTTGCTAAATGGAGAGTCAATATTTTTAAAAGATATACCCCCAGAAATCAAGTAACCTGCAAGACACATTTAACCATATTGAGGCGCTAGTAACTACCAATACGGCCCTGTGCGTTTTGCGCCCAAACCACCAATATGAATCTCTAAGCCAACCGCAATTCCTTTGTTTAAAGACAGTACTGCACAGATATTACCATGTTTCCATTGGTAATAAAATAATAAACATGCATATTACACACTTAAAAGATGAATTAGGCATGTATGAACAACATACCCGCGTATTGTCAAACTTAGACAGCATTGATTAGATCTATCATTCATCATCATTTTGGTTACGGGCAACACAAAAGCTATCTTACCAAAATGACAGATCATATAACTTGTATTGTATTGGAGTTTTGTGTTGAACACATGTTTTGACTTTACTTTCATCAATGTTGAGAATGTAACTTTATTTTCAGTAACAAGCAGGTTGCAGCCCATCGCATTATCAAGTTGTGTAATTGGAGTTGTCCTCTGACTTAGTCATATAGTTTATATCGTCTTGAAATAAACGTAGTCTAATTACACCAATAAATTAATGTTTTAATCATTATCAGTTAAAATAATAATTATGTAAACTGCACTTATTTGATCTAGTTGAAGTTGTTCTGCAAGAAATCTTGGGCATGACATGTGATGGCAATCAATATTGTATATATTTGCCATTCTGCTCTTCATGCCAGTCTTGTGGTTACAAGCTCCTTATTGTGTTAAAAGGGGCCTGCGGGGGTACTTGATTTTTGGGGTAATATCTTAAAAACTAGTGACTCTATCACTGGTGAGTTTTTTTCAGGGATGTTAGATAATAGTTCTATCTTACGTCGTACCATACGGAACAAGTAGTCATGTTTGTTCAAAACTTAATGCGGATGACACCAAATGTTGCAGTTGTTTGGGACACATTGTATAAATTATGGTATCTTAATATGGGGGAAATACCAATAAACCCATTTGATAAAATTTTTACGTTGGAACTGAGGCTGTGAAGGTACTATTTCAAATAAGTCATTATAGATGTCTACTGGGCATTATTGCTCACAATTCCAATTTGCTGAATGTATTTGATACATATCAGCTGGAACTTTGTAAACATGCCCAAATACATAAATACCATACAAGAATTAACCACAACTATACTAATAATAAAATAATAAAAAACCGATCGCGCTGTGAGAAATCTGGACCAAAATTATTGGAATTCTTTAGAACAATAATAGTTAATAATACCAAGACGTGCAAAATATCAAGTGTTTTAGAAATTCATTTCAAATCTATACTTTCATGAGCCGGAATATGATGAGTTTTGTGGGGCATGTCTTGTTTTGAGTGATTTCTCGCACTCGGTGTACAAAGCACTTTTTGTTCCCCCCCCCCCCGGCGCCCCCAAAAAAAAGGAAAGGCTCCATCTGATCTCATCGATATGCTTCAAGTTCGGTTAACTCAAAGGCAGCTTAGATCATCAGCCTCCGATGGTACTTCTCTTGTTCAGCCAAGAACTCGGTGTGTTTCTTTTGGTGACCATTCCTTTGCTGCCTATGCTCACAAATTATGTAATAGACCTACCTGGCCATATTAAAAATTGTACTTCTCAACAGTTTAAGAAGCTCCCGAAGAGCCATCTATTTCAGGATGCCTATCAGCAGTACTTGTTGAGCGCCGTTGAACATTTTATGTATTTGGCGCTGGGACATATTTTTTTTCTGACTTTGAATTGATTGATTGTGTGTGTTTGTATTTTGTTGGTTTGTATGGAACTTAGGTTGAGGGGATGATCACATCTGGTCTTATTGGCCTCTCGATCATCTCCTCAATACCATTGTCTTTTTGTGGTTTTTTAAAGATTTATGTGATGATATTGAATTAAAGTTGAAAGTTGTGGTCCGGCTACATAGTAAAGTATAGGACACTCGACTCCACCTTTTAAACGGTGTTGAAAGCAGATATAGTCACGTGGGGGCCATAGTCGGGGCTCCACAGACGATAACGGATAAAGCGTGAACTAATGTTGCTTAAGAGTCAACTGAATCGATTGCCCTATTTTCACCATTGTTCCCGGGACTAGAGTACGCCGGACAATGGTTACTTCTACACCTGTTTGTAAAAGGAAACTACGTTGAAACGTGAAACTACTGTCTGCTTCACTAACTTAGATGTCTGGTTTTTATTAATTATTTCAAAAAAATACGCACGTTCGAACTAAATCACGGAAAAGGAAGTTGTTGGGTATATTTGGACCTAAGACGGTTTTGACAAGACGAAGGAAATGGAACATTGAAACCTTCAAATCCATTGAAATCTGGGCATTTCACCCTCGTTTTAAAATAGTGAATAAAGGTTTTGTACCATTAGTAATTACGTTTTGTGGAAGATTCCATTGACTCCACTTTGTAGGTAGTAAAAGTGTCGTCGGAGATGATTCAAGATCAATATTGTCCGTCACGGGTATGAAACGAATAACTTTGTTTTCTTCTTCAACAGGATCAATCCGAAACCGTTGTTATTTGTACCTGAAATTTTGCAATACAAAAGAGATGGTATTCAAGGAGTTACACGGCATTAACATGAATGGACGGCTATGACAGGAGGCTGTATGATCTGTGTTCATAACCAAATGAATAAAACAGAATGACCTATATTAAAAGCATCGGTATTTCAACGATGCATTTATATAAACAGCATTAATTGCAGCGCAAACACCTGAAATCAAAGCAAGGTCAACAAATCAATATTGTTCGTATACATGTAAACGTACTTTTGAAGCGCCCCTACCGCCGCCCTGCGTGACTCCCTAGCTGAGGGACTAATCAAAAAGCTGTCGTTGATTAATTTCGACTTGCCAGATACCCATAATGCCTCACGAGTTTGTCATCCCAATGCAAAAATGCGAAATTTGCTGCAACTTTTAACCATATTTTACACAAATTCTAGAGGGTGTCCACGAAAGATATGTCACCATTTGATGTAGAAATATGTTCTTTACAGATGACAGTTTGTTTTCAGGTGGACACCCCTAGGTTTTAATGGCATTTAAATTTTGCTTGCATCATTTTAATGCGTAAGACGCGGTTGTAAGCAAATTGCGCTGCGTTTTCAACTTACCCGGTTGCCTGTTGCCAAGTTGAATCGTTGTTACACGAGTTGTAAACGGTACGTATTGTGTTGTGACAGCATTTCTAGGGAATATTACGCGACGTATCGTACGCCCGGGTATCACATAATTATGAAAAGGATATGGGTGTAAGGCTGGCCTTCCAAACCAGGGCCCCACATGTCAATCCCCAATTTTTTTTTTTTCTTTGCCCCCTAGTATAAAAGGACAACTTGGTCAAAACTAATACCTCCCCAAAATAAAATTTATTCGGATGTCGGCAAGGGGAGCCCCATGAGCGTTAGTGGCGGCACCAGACTTCATTTTCTGGGGAAAACCAGGGGAGGGAAGTTCAATTTTGGGGGAGGAAACTTCCAAATTGTGGCCCGAAAACTTCAAATGGTGGCCAAAAATCGCTGATATTTTCCCAAATTTGGAGATCGCTGATTTTTGCCAAAAAATCCGTCATTTTTTCTGGAGGGGGGGGGGGGACTGGGGGTCAAGAAAAATATTAGGGGCGCAATTCCCCTGCCCTAACCCCGCTGGTGCCGCCACTATGAGCTTAACAGTTTTGCCTACACTAAATCAAATAGGATGTTTGTGTTTTTTGACAAAACACAAAATGTGATGATTATCCACAAAAATGGTCAAAAGGTCCATTTTGCCAAATTGTTTCGATAAAAAGTCCTAAATTTAGAGAAAATCTTGACAATATAAAGTCTCTTTTTTATGTTGAAATGCTCAGTCCAAAAAGGTCAATTTGAGGGACTGAGTTAATAAAATCTCAATTCCCATGGCGCATTTCA
>JAMKCH010055662.1:0-17223 GCA_023653785.1 Ophioderma brevispina | reverse complement strand
TATACAAACATACCAAAGCTATGATATGCCAATCTGTATTGATTTAAGTTTCCCAAACCTGCATACGAACCCCCTATATGCCAGCCTAAATCTGAATGAAAACCAAACCAATACAATTTTGCAGTCACGTCAGGGTAGGATTTAATTATAACTGCTAAAACTGCACATTCATCGGTGGCCACGTGTGATGTATAACTACAACAAGAATGGCGCGGACCTAATTGGTTAGGGAGCTTGCCTTTGTACCCCCAAGAGTCCCGGTTCAAATCTAGTGGGGCTAAAAATCCTGGTTTAATTGGCATAGTCTACTGATTAACTCAGAATTACCCCTCACTTCATGGTTCCTTTTGTTATGGGCATAGGAACCATGAAGATCTCACTTGCCATTCATCGTGTGTTTGTATTTTGGTTAGTTTGTTTTGGATGTTGCAACATTGCGCTGATAGCTGTAGCCTCGAATTTTACATTGTTATCTTTTGAACATTTTGTTGTATGACTCTGGCAATTTACCTATCGGCTACGAGTGAGATGTAAAATACACAATATATAATATATATACCACACGATAACTGCCCTTTGGACAACTATTTACCCATTGCTGCATGTTTGCAACTTTGCTTGCCCGACGAATTTCTTTGCACAGTTTTCATGGATCCTTCCACTTTACACCCCTTCCCTTTTAACGATTTTTATTTATTAATAATGATACCGCCCACGAAAACCAGTAAATCATTTGAAAAAATTTTCACAGGAACCACCGAACATACTGTCCTGTATTTCTACTCATTTGACCGTCAATCAGTATGTTAAAAATAACATTTCAGTTTCCGATGTTCCTTATTTAGTACATAACCATTGAAAGAAATTGCCAATTCCATTAACTAACCTACCCACATTTAATATTTTAGAGATAATAACGGCACGAAATATTTCCTGCACACTGGAAATGGAATTACTTTGCCTTTGGCTTGTTTCGCCTTTAAATAAATGACTCCGCCATCAACTACAATTTCAAACACAGGACCCTTGAATCTATTACTTGCTTCAACAGTGACGCCAAAACACTTAACTCTCCCCTCACTATCCGTATTGAAGATTTGACACACAGCTGTTTGACCCGCCATGCTGTTGTTTCTTTTATATTTAGATAATTTTAATCATGGCGACACAATAGTGACAACTGAGTAGTAGGGGCATGCAAGAGCTAATACCTCTGAAGAACACAGAAAAAATCCATAGCGGGAATCTTACCATATATGCCTACAAAGGCATGATGAATGCTGAAGCACCCTCAATACGTCAATTCTCCCTGAAAGACGTGTGAAACAGAATTTATGAAAAAAAAAAAACAAACAAATTTGCCCGCAATGAACTTTCGAACAAATTTTACACACACAGATGTAGTTTATGGAAATAAAAACCAAAATAGTTGTAACAAGTGTGTCGCCATTGATATTTTTGTTTTATACCCAGACCAACGTAATAAGCAGTGACTCTCACGCTGTGGATAACATCAGATGACTGAATGGATAATTGATTAGGTGCAATAATCGAAAAACCTGACTTAGAATTTTTGACCACAAACCCCCCCAGAATTTAGTGTAACATTTGCAACTGGTTCATTACATTAAGTCCGAAACCACGAATGTACCTTGCCATGATGACTTGCACTCGCTGAGCATCGCTATAGTTATTGGTTCCGAATATGACCATAGTGATTGTCCTTAGCAAACGTAAACAATGTCATAGCTAATAAACATTTGGCTAACGGGGCTGTCCTGCAAACTTGAAGTGGAACCACCTAGGTGTTGACATCATGCCAAGCAGTCCTTTCCCTTATAAACATACACTCAATCACGTAAGCTTATGGCTGCGATCAAAAAAAAACAAGCAAGCCATTTTGCTAGACTGGCACCAACTTCCACATTCCACGGTGGGTTCAACGACTTACCGACGTTGCTTCCACTACTCGAGCTGCTTGAACCGGCTTGATCTACGCCATCGATGTGCTTAAGTGGCCCGTCTACTAATGTTCCATGATTTAATGTTCCAGTAACACTTGTTCTCCATCCGCCTGATCCCGCGAGGCCTTTTATTTGGAATGGAACTGACAAAACTCTGCAATCAATAATTTGTCTTGATGACGCTGATCCAAACACCGATGTTCCGAGCGGAACTACCGGCAGTTAGATTATTATACCAAAGCTGTAGCACGATTGTAGCAAAACCATATAAACAGTAACTGCAACGCAAATGTAGAATCAATTTTTCCTAATAAACGAGTACATTCCAGTAGAACGCAATTTTCTGGAAAACTGACCACCACGTTGCATGTGGATGAAAACAGATTCAAGTTTGAAAAACACCAAGCCTGATCCAGAACGCTGCCAAGATCATCAATGCGTCATTAGCATCCCAATAACCATACCTAGCGAAACATTGGCTCTTTGAATAGCAACTATTGAAAGACAATATCGAACGGCAAAAATAAATTACTGCCCTTGCACAACGGGCACATTCCTTTATCCTGTGACAAACCCTTTCTTACGCTGCTCCTCATAAAACGTTTTATATGGCCAAAAGCACCCAAATCTTTGTGGACTCGTAATTTTTTGCATGCATTCATAAATAGGCTACTTTTGAGTCAAGTGGCACCCTTTTCAGTGGCCTTTGCTGTGCTTTTAATGAAATATACACAACCAGCTTCTTCTTCTGGGTACCGGTTGAAGGACCTTTAAAGTAGCCGTGAGTACCTCCTGAACACTACCACAACACTGGCCACAAAAGTGGGTGGTATCATCCACTATAAAAATGCAGTAGCTTAACAACCAACTATCACCCCATGCGGGAGTACTGCATGGGTAGATCCCATGCATAAGATTTTTGAACTCTGGTTGACATTTTTAGTAATTTTATCATTATTTTAACATTTTGGTCACCTGGTGGGTTAAATAGATTTTTTTTACACAAAATGTCCTATATCAGTGGGTTTTCAGTGATCTGTCTCAAATATCAATGCTACTAACACTGTGCACAAATGTCAGAAGGGTAAACACATGGCATTTGGTGCCCCTCTAATGACCATAGTGTTGCCCCACTAGGCAGCTGGTAGCCATGCAAGGTACCCACTACTGGTTTCCTAACATGGGTACCTGTCAGTCACCTACCAAGCAACTACAGATACACTAATGATGGGCACTGCTAAGTCAACAAACTATATCTGTTATGCACCCAGATGCTTGTGTACTTTGCAAGTATTACTTGTAGGTCACTGCAGTAAATAATGCAATCAAGGAGGTACCGAGGAATACAGTTAAGAGTACACGTAGAGAGTAGCCTAAGCTCTTGATTACTTTAATCATAAGAATCTGATTGGTGTATTGTTTGAACTACTTAGCATTTGTTCTCACTCTTTCCCAGGTGGATAATATGACATGAACAGCAGCAAAAGATTTTGTTTTTCCTATTCCTTAACTATGTCGCTATACAACAAGCCATTAGGTTTTCTTGAAAACTGTCATTTATTTTGGATGTTGGGAAGTAACGCCAGTCACGATAATTTTTGTCTCTAATAGCTTACTTAAATGCCCTGTGATGTAAAGAACCTTGGCCATAGATTTAACTGTGTCTTATTAACACATAAGCTCATAAGTTCTCCGCACAAAGGTGGAGCATGTTTATTTATCATGGGGAATACCTGGATTTTTGCTCCTAGATCTGTCATCAAATAGTATTGTTTTTAAATACATTGGATGATTGGTGACACTATAATTGTCCTTACTTCAGTAATACAATGGAAAGATGTACAACAGAAATAATTGATATTTTTACTTTATTGGTTCAGTGCATTTTGTTTTTAGTGCATATTGAGTGCCCATTTTGGAAATTGTATAAACATATTCCAACATTTGTATAAAAACAACATTTTTTTGTATTTAATTGTCTGCATAAGGAATTAGATCCATCCTACTCAATAAAGTTGTATTTTTTTTTGTTTTTTTTTTTTTTTTTTCTTTTTTTTTTTTTTTTTTTTTTTTTTTTTTTTTTTTGGGGGGGGGGGGGCAAATGCATCTTGTATTACCTGAGCCATTTTTTTTTGTTTTGATTGTGTTTGTTTTGGTTTCTTGTTGTTGTTTTGCTTTGCTTTTGCTCTGCTCTTTTATAATTTTGGAATAAACTAAAGCAAAAAAACAAAAAGTTTGTCCGACCCATGATTTTATTTCACAATTTAAAGTGAAGGAGGAGATTTTTTTTATGATACGAATTTCTCTCAAAGTGCACAGGAATCGATTGTAGACCACCCTACCTATAACGTTCCGAAGGGTTTAACATGGAACGAACAAGTACAAAAGACACAGCAAACCTTTTTTTGAACTTGCCTGACTATCAATAATTTCCCCATAGAACACCGTGCTTTGACTTTCTGTCGTGTCACGACAGAAAGTACTAAATCTTAATATATTACATAAAGACAGTGTGTTCGGCTTATTCACTTCAGTGTGATCTAAATACATTGGAAAGCCTTCCAAATATGGCAAAAAAACCTGGTTCGAAAAAAATTGGGGGCGCCTTCTTCTGGAAATCTCCTCATGTCTCTTTCAAAAATCAAAATTGATCACATGAAGATGAAAAAATTAAACAAGACAACAAAACACTAACAATGAGTAAACATTTAAAAGTATCCATGTTGTATTGTATTTTAGACTTCAAGGGTAAAACATTATGTAACTTCATTTTTTTATTTTTTATTTAAATCTAACCAACCGCCCTAATATTTTCCCTTCTGTTACGGTAACAAACAATATTTTGTTTGGCTAATATGGTGGCCTGGTTGTTCTGGTTTGGTTTGGTCCTGGTTGTTGGTTTGGGGGTTGTTTTAAAAAATTTGTTATTTTTTTTAATGCCTGCTTTTTATTTTTCAAATTGATAACAAACTATAATAAAAGACAGTTTTTAGTAATACCAGAACAATATAGTAGTATTTTCAATCCTGAGTTTGAAATACACTTTATCGACTTATCTTGATTTCTCTATGAAATATCACGAAAATATTTCCCCATACCTTTGTCATGTCTGGTTCATTGACCTGTGAGAAGTCCCTGCAGACTTCCCATGCCAATATATTTTTAGGTGAATTAATCTTCTGTATTTTTCCCAAAATATCGTCTTCGAGGACTCCGTGCTACTCCTCTTAGCACCTGTGAATCAGCCGCCAGCTCCTACACATGGCAAATCAAGAGACATTAGGTTTTCCATTACTTTATTTTGCTATTTTTTTTGGATGTGGACCTGATTAACATATAATCCAAATGGTTAGTTTTGATGCCAATGTATATGAATAAGCTACTAATGAATAATCTGGAAATGTGTAATGGAATAATTGAATTTATTAATGCTGTACAGCCAAATGCCTGACTGTGCATTGATCACTGAATATTAACCACGTAACTGAGGCCAACGCTTGTATTTAGACTTTTGATAGAATTTTAAATGTGTATTCCATGTCAACAACTGTTGGTGCAGTTTTATACAATAATTAAGACGAGAAAGAGAGGAGGGGAGGAGAGAGACGGAGACAGGGAGAGAGAGACAGAGAACATAGAGAGGGTAGTATCATGGGGTCCTAAACCCCCCCCCCCATAAAATGTTCAAATGTAAAAATCCACTTTGGACAACATTTGTAAATGAATTTCTTGATTATTCCCCTAAAAGAGTGTTCTTGTGCCACCACTGAAGGATAGAAATAGTTAAGTTTCAGACTTCTATCGCTGTGCATTGTCCAACATCGCTGTCATTGTAAAAAAAAAAAAAAACACTGATGACATCACTGTGCTTTTGCCCGACGATCATTGCAGGATGATGCCCGTAACCTCGATTCAAGTGACGATCATCAGTCATGGCTCCGCATCAACAAGCATAGCCGTGCATCGCAAGTTTCTTGCAACTCTATGCTTATTTTGCGGAAAAACAACAACATATTGATTGAAGAAGCCGCAAAAAGTGATTATAACCACCAGTGACCTCAATGCCCACCATCACAAATCCTTGACATTGATAATCAATGGTGCGTGCATCGCGGATAAATTGAACATTTCGAAACTTTCAGAAGTGTTGCTGAGCATTCTTCCGATGCCCCAGCAATGCCAAGTCTTGTTGCTAGGCATTGGTCATCGATGGATGAAGATATCGGGCGATGTCACCAGACATTGGCCGATACACAGTGATAGAGGTCTGAATGCACCGTAAAGAACAAAGAGGAAGAAAAATATGATGAAAAATGGTGAGGTCAGAGAGAGATAGAAAGACAACAGAAACAGATGGACGCACAAGAGACAATGATGGTTTGTAGGAAAGACATACGGAATGGAAGGACATAAGATGGACACAAGCAAAGTCATGCCAACACATCCACACTACATTCACAACTCAGTATCCATCATCTATTGCATATCATACATATAGCTCTGAGCCAGAGTCACAAAGTAATTACTACTGCATGACATTCCACTCACAGTGAGACGTCACCCCGTCGTCATAATGACGTATTCATTCAAACATACCTTCAACTATCATATCTGGGGAAGGAAAAATATACATAATTACTACTGCATTGTTGCGAATATATTCATTAGTTTTATCATCATTTTGGCAATCATTTTATGATTGAAGTACTTTTGACATGATTTGAAAAACTGGTTTATTTTCCAAAATGTGAAAATTAACCCTTGGAAAAAGATCTCAAGTAAACTATAATGCATAAGAAAACTAAAGTTGTTTTTTGTTCATTTGTCTATTTTAATCAAAAGTGTTTCTAATGTTGATAAGTTATTGTCTACAGTGGATGGAAATTTTAGGTCAACGGAAATACATAGGCACGTGCCCAGTCTTCAACACATCAAATGATATGGAACCATAAATTTTCATTGTTTTAGGCATATGTTTACTTTTTCTAAACCCAACCTCTATAAATTTTTGGAAATATGCAGACATCATAGAAGTCCTAAGTAAAATTTTGTTGGGGCTTCAAAAAAATAAATTTGACTTCAAAATAATTGTTTTTTTGTTTTTTTTTTTTTTTTTTTCCCCCCCCATAAAAATTTATTTTTAAATAATCCATTTCTAAGTGCATTTGAACAGCTTTGCTTCTGGAAATATTTAACAATAACTTAGCAATTGGCGATATTGTTTTTACAAAGGTCTTGTATTCAATGCACTTTTAATAAATTGCATGTCAACTTTAAAGCTTGTAATGTATCACATCCATTGTACTTTAATAAGATCGAATAAGTAAAAATAGTGATCGTGCTGCAATATTTCAAGATTCACTGATAGAAATTTACGTAATACCTTTTAATTCCTGAGATTGTTATCTTTGGATATTTTTTTTCAATTTTTGTGTACGGAAAGTTATATATCTCTAAATTTCTTAGATTAAAAATTTACTTTAAGTGGATTTACTATTAGGAGTCAAATCCAAGTTTAGATAGCAAAATTAAAGTTAAAATAATTAAATATCAATCTAATCATAAATTAAAAGTTTGTCCTCGCATTTTAATCAAAAACTTTAGAGGTAAGAAAAACTGATGGTTATACAGTGTCACCATAGTAACTGATTTTGATGAACTTGGACGCTTCCCGTTCATTTACAAGGAGGCATAAGGGTAGCAAGTAGAGAAAGAAGTCATCTGATGGTCGGATCATGAGTTTTTTTTTGCATGTAGTAACTAGGGAACAGTGAGCATAGGTTCTTTTGCATTCATTTACTGATATAATCTTGGAAACAGTCAAGAAATGGTAGCATGATTAATGGCATAGCGTGCTCTGAAATGGTCCCCCGGGTACTAATTTGTTTTGGGCCATTTGGGCCAAAATAGGCTGGATAACAGAACAAATAGACATTTTGAATGTGAGTTTTGTTTTCCACTGGGTAACCACCCCTTTTAGAGTATGCTGTTGCATTGTCCATTCAGACTAAGTCTAATTTAAAGCTGATTTAAATTTAAACTCATTCCATAAGATACCCGAATCCGACGGCGACTATTATCGCCTCTACGCCGTGGGCGGCGCCCTCACCATCCGCCATGACTGGGGGCATCTTTTTCATTTCTCTTAACCCACGCGTTTACGTTGTACTGTTTACCACAAGAATGGCGCTAATTTTGAGGGCATTCTGACGGCTAAAAACACACTATTTCAACTGTTCTCCATTTGTATATCTCATGGGCGGACTCAGGAAAACTGTAAATTTCTTGCTGCACAAATAAGCGATAAAAAGTGA
Source organism: Ophioderma brevispina (assembly GCA_023653785.1). Lineage (NCBI taxonomy): Eukaryota > Metazoa > Echinodermata > Ophiuroidea > Amphilepidida > Ophiodermatidae > Ophioderma > Ophioderma brevispina. The sequence goes on along the minus strand of JAMKCH010055662.1, from coordinate 8,945 downwards.
CAAAAATGGAAACGAACTGCGTTTGAAATTCACTCGCCAATGACACAAATGAAACAATCATCGTATCCATTTCATCTAAATACCACATTGTAACTCGCCGGTCTTTTTCACGTGTACTGATAGTCCAGGCGGAGCACATTCCATGCACAAACAGACGAATTTGTTCAATCTCCTGAAATTCGATCACATGGGCACGGAGTGTCCTTTCTAAAACAACCAACAACTCCGCATCGGAGATGTCCTTTTTCAGAAATACGATCGGTCTTTGGAACTATTCAAGTTTCACTACACGGAATATATCCAACCAATTTATTGTACTTGGTAGTTTTGTCTGGCATGTTGAATTTTAACGAAAAATTATTTTTCTTCACGCTCTGTTATTACCATTTTAACACGTATTCTAACCAATAAGCCGTTCCTTTCTCAGTCACGCAAAGTGGTCGAGATAACCTTCAATGTTTACAACAACAGTAAGACACGTGCCCTGGAATTCCAGTTTAAGCCCCATTCCCTGACATCATCCTTCCAATAAATCCATGGAATAAATGGTGAAATTTGTTAACATTGCAAAAAAGGTAGGTGTAATTCTTATTATCATGATTATGGGCTTATATTCGTTCGTTAAGCAATAATGCGGCGTGTGTGTACTGGGTGTTTGGTGGCCGGGATCCCCCCAGAATGCGGCGACGTAGAGAGTGTCCTTTCGAGGCTTCCCCGTCGGATTCTTGTATACAGATGGCATCAAGGTTTGAACAAAACCGATGAAAAACAAAATTGGCTTTAATAATTGTGACCTGAGTAATGAATGACCTAATTTGACTATTGATTTGTAAAGTCCATAAATATTTCATAGACCACTTAATTGTTTAGGCATTTTAATGAGAATTTTTTTCCCTGTGGTCAGTAACTGTGGGATCATTAAAGTCACTACACACTAACAACAATGTGGTCATTGCCATGAATAAGTATCAACCTATGCACACTACTAGCACATAGTGGGCAACATTTGACCACTAAAGGTCCCAAATTGACCCTTTTCGTGATCAAATTTTGACCACTATTTCGAGTATGGTGACTATTTTTACTAACTTATCATGGAAATGACCACATTGATTTTTAGTGTGTAGTGACCTTAATTATCCACAGTACTGACACGGGAAAAAATTTCTCATTAAAAATTGCCTAACATAAGTGGTTCGATGAAATATTATGACTTTAACACATCAAAGTCAAAATTAATTCATTCATATACTCAGGTCACAATTATTACAGCCATTGTTTTTTCCATTTTTTCAAACCTGATGGCCATCTGTATACACGAATCGACGTGGAAGCCTCGAAAGGACACCCCTCTACTTCGCCGCCATTACTGGGGGGCTCCGGCCACCCAAACACACAGTACAACACACGCCGCATAATTGCTTAAATAACGAAATAATAGCCCATAATCATGATATAAGAAATTTCCAACCTACCTTTTTTAGACATGTTAACAATGTTCACCATTTCAGTTCATGATTTATGAAGGAGTGATGTCCATGGCTGCCTACACTGGAAATTCCAGGGCAAGTGTCCCACGCCCCCCCCCCCGCCCCCCCCACCCCCCCCCCCCTTACTGTTGTTGTAAACATGGAAGGTTATCTCGCCACTTTGCTTACTGAGAAATGACGCTTATGGTTAGAAGACGTGGTTAAAAATGGTAATAACAGCCCGTGAGAAAAATAATTTTTCGTAAAATTCAAACATTTTTATTATTATTAAAAGGATTTTAGAGAATGTTGATATATTCCCGTGTACGTGAAATCTTGAATAGTTCCCAAAGACCGATCGTATTTTTTGCTGAAAAAACGTGAACATCTTCCGATGCGGTTGTTGGTGTGTGTTAGAAAGGACACTTCCGCCCAAGTGATCGATTTCGGAGATCTGACAAAATTAGCTCGTTTGTGGCATGGATGTGCTACGCCTGGACTATCAGTACACATTAAAATGACCGTCGAGTTTACAATGTGGTATTAGACTGAAATGGATACGACTGTAATTGTTTTTCAGTTGTGTCATAGCGAGTGATTGCACCAGTTTCGTTTCCATTTTGGTAACGTTTTATTCGGATTTGTCAACCAAGAAATTTACATTTTTTCCTGGCCGCCATGATGATATACAAATGGATCGTGAATTAGTGTTGGTTTTTGCCGTCAAAACGGACAATTATCGCTTCTTTGTGGTAACACGTACAACGTAAACGCGGTGTATAAGGAAAATGCAGAAGATGCCCCCAGTCATGGCGGAGTGGTGATTGCGCCGCCCACCGCGTAGGGGCGATAATAGTCGCCGTCGATTCGTGTATATTCATGAATGGAGTTTTAAATTTAAACTCAGCTTTAAATTAGACTTAGTCTAATGGACATTTCAACATGCATACTCTCAAGGTGTGGTTTACCTGGAAAACAAAACTCACATTCAATGTATCTTAGTTTGTTTATCCCGTCCTATTTTTGCCCGCAAATGGCCCAAAACAAATAGTCAACCGGTACCATTCCTGAGCACGCCTATGCCCATTAACTCTGGGCTACCATTTCTTTGACCTGTTTCCAAAATATATCAGTAATGCATGCAAGACCTATGGCAAATGCTTCCTATTTACTAACATGAAAAAAATCCATGATCCCTGACCCTCAGATGAACCTTCTTTCCTCTCCTTTCTCCCCTATGCCTCCTTGTCATGAACGGAAGCGTCCAAGTTCCATCAAAATCGTTACTCTGGTGACTGATACCACTCAGGTTTTTCTTACTACCCTCTAATTTTTTTAGATTAAAAGGGATGACCACTTTTAATTTATGTAGATTTATATTTCATTATTTTCAATTAATTTTCTAATCAAACTTGGATTTGCTCCTAATAGTAATCCAATTTAAATTAATTTTAATCTAAGAATTAGAGATATAATAACTTTCAGCACACAAACATTGGGGAAAACCTATTCCAAAGATCACAACTCTTCAGATAAAAGTGATTTAAAATTTCTATCAGTGATATTTGAAATCTTCAGGAAATCACTATTTTTCTTATTTCTATCTTATTAAATTAATGGATGTGATTACATTACAAGCTTTCTAAATTTGACATTCATTTTATTTAAAAGTGCCTTTGAATACAAGATATTGAAAAACACACTATTCGCAATTGGCCTAAGTTATTGTGTAAATATTTCCAGAGGGCAAAGCTGTTCAAATGCTACTTTAGAAATGGATTAAATAAAATTTTTATGAAAACAATTATTTTTGAAGTCAAATTTAGTTTTTGGAAGTCCCAAACAAATTTACTTAGACTCTCTATGTAAGTGTCTGCATATTTCCAAAAATTTTAGAGTGTGGTTTAGAACAATAGACATATGCCTACAAACATATGAATTTTATGTTCCATATCATTTGGAGTGTTGAAGACTGGCACGTGCCTATTATTCCTTACCCTCAATTTCAACACACGGAGAATGCGGGGACCTAAAACAGAAAACTGCGAAAATGGGAATAGGGGGCAGCGCGGGAAGATAAGAGGAATTACAAAGGAAAAAAAATGAGAGGTAGGATAAAAACTTGACGAGTGAAAGAAGGAAGAGAGACCACGGAAGCAGGTGCTCTTTAAAAAGGTGGATACCGGGGAAACAGAGAAATACGAATGAAGATACGTGAAGAATGGAAAATACGAGAACAGTCGAAAAGTGGAGCGGGACAGGAAACGGGAACGTGGAAGAGAAACTACGGGGGTGGAGGCTAGTCGTGGGTGGAAGGAGGGGTGGGATAGAGAGGAAGGGGTCGTGAAGAGGAGGTGGCGCAGGCAGATGAATGAGAAAACGTGGGGCCGGAAAGAGGGGTGAAGGGAAAGATGTAAGCTTAAAGAGTAAGGGAAATAGGAGAAACGAGAGGGAAGCTGGGAATTTAAAGGGGGGACGACAGAATTGAGCAATAGAAAAAACGCGGGAGAGGTCGTGGGTGAGTAAACAAAGGCAAGAATTGAAAGGAAAGCGTCAACGAAGGAAGAGACTCTGCAGTGGATTGAGGAAAGGGGGGCAAATATGAGGAGATGGAGAATGAGGCGAAAGAGAAAAAAGAAAGCACATAAGTACAGAAGAATGAACAGAATAAGCATAATGAGGGGGAGAGCAGAGGACAAAGAGTAGGAGGAAGAAGGGACAAAAGAGCATGGTGAATCCAGATATGGGTAAAGAAACTAAAAGGGAGGCAAGGGTTACGGAAGGAGATGAGGAGAGGTGGGGAAAAAAATAAATGGTTAAAAAGGAGAGCAGAAAGAAAGAAGGAGCGGAATGGGGGATGAAGACGAAGGGAAAGGAAGTTCGAGTACCACGATGACATAGTGGGGAATAAATGAAAAAGGAGTGGACGATGGGAGACGGTGAAGGAAGAACGAGTAAGTGTGGGAGAAAACGAGAAGGAGGAAGGTGAGGGACAATGGTATAGAACGGATAGAGCAAACAGGGGAGATGGCAAGCAAGGAGTGGTAAATAAATAGTCGAAGAGTGGGACGGAGGAAAAAGGAGATGGCTGTAGAACATAAATAAAACATGTAGAACACGTTTGCTTAAAATTAGACAAATGAATAAAACCAACTTCTTCCGTTCTCCTTTGCATTATATTTTACTTGAAGATATTTTCAAGGGTTATTTTTCACATTTTGAAATATCAACCATGTTTTAAAATTCATGCAAGTACTTCATCATAACTGATTTGCCAAAATGTAGAATCAAACTACTTGAATATATTCGCAATGGCATTAATCATTATGTATAATTTTTCCTTCCATCTATGATATTAAGGTTATTTGATTGCATACGTCATTAACGACGGTGACGTCCTCACGTGATGAAATGTCCTGCAGTAGTAAATTACTTTTTGACAATCTGGCTCAAAGCTATATGATATGCATCTATGATGAATTACTGCAAGTGTGTAATGTATGTGATGTGTTTTGGGCATTACTTTGTGTGTCCATCTCTTGTCCTTCCATTCCTTATGTCTTCCTAACACCCATCATTGTCTCTTGTTTCTGTCCATCTGTTTCTGTTGTCCTTTCTCTATCTCTCTCTTACCTCACCCCATTTTTCATTCATTATTTTCTCTTCCTCCTTTTCTTACGGTGCATTCAGACCTCTATCACTGTGTATCGGCCATGTCTGGTGACATCGCCCGATATCTTCCTCCATCGCTAGACCTGCCATAGCACAAGACTTGGCATTGCTGGCATCGGCAATGCCTCAGCAACAATTGTCTGAATTTTAGAAATGTTCAAATTTACCAGCGATGCGCACCATTAGACTTATCAAGGTCAAGGATTTGGGTGATGGTTGGGCATTGATTTCACTTGGTATAATTCATTTTTGCTGCTTCTCCACATCTGTTGTTGTTTCTTCCGCAAAAAACAATAGAGTTGCAAGAAACTTGCGATGCACGGCTATCGCTTGGTGATGCGGAGCCATGACTGATGATCGTCACCGAATTGAGTCCGTGCATCATCCTGCAATGATCGTCCTGGCAAAAGCACATTGAGGTCATCAGTGTTTTTTTTTTTTTTTTACAATGACAGCGATGTTGGACAATGCACAGCGATAAAGTCTAACAGAACATTTTCTTCATCTTCAGTGGTGGCCAAGAACCACTCCTTTGCTAGGGGAAATCACGAAATTCCTACAAATTTTGTACCAAAGTGATTTTTAATTTTTACATTTTTTGGGGGGAGGGGGTATGACCCATGATACTACCACTCTCTCTGTTTCTCTGTCTCTCTCTCCCCTCTCCCTTTCTCTCTCTCTCCCTCCTCTCTTTCTCTTTCTTTAAATATTGTATAACTTTGCACAACAGTGTGTTTGACTGGAATACCCTTTAAAATTCTATCAAAGTCTAAATAAAGCTTGTCTCGTTAAGTGGTTAATATTTCATTGATTAACTGCACGTTCAGGCATTTTTTTTTCATTAATATAAACCAGTGCCTTTGTATTTCAACACCTCGGTCCGTGACAATATACTGCCAATTTGCTTTAGCTGAAATGGACCAAGATTTGGCATTAGTTGCAATTTAAAATAATCAAAAGAATGCCCTTAAAGTTGCGTGTTCGATTTATGTGTATTGTGTTCTCTACTTGATACGAGAGCCTGGCATTGCACATACTCCCCATGCAAGTACGGTGGGACAAACTTGCGGTTGTGGATGGTAGAAAGCAATAATGATGTTGCAAAAGCCCTATTCAATATGTGCTAATAATGGTGGTGAACCATTAAAATGGAGGTTTTTGTTTATATCTGGAATGAATGGATTTGAGGGCTCAAATTTAAGGACGACAATGAGAAAAAAATAGGCCTTTCATCTGATATCAAAAAATCGATACTACTTCAAGGTAAATCAGGGGGTCAAAGACGATCGGAACACGCACCTTTAAGGGCCCACATGCATTTGGAACCACAAATATGAGTCACACAAAAGATGTATGGCATAGTAGTCTCATGTCGCCAAGGAATTTGATATCAAATGTTCCATTACAGCATACAGCAATTCTGAATATTAATTAGAGCAATTGTATCAAAAAATGACACTTATTGGCCCACGTCAATTTGACCAATTATGATTCACCCTAAAGATGCATGGAATAGTATTCTTTCATGTGCGAAGGAATTTTGCCAATCCGATGTCCGTTTCAGAGATACAGTAATTATGCATATTAATTAGCTCATTTGCCATAACTAAGCCGCACATATCTCCACTTTCAAATTGCAAGAAGATGCGCATCATGATAGGCTTTGTGAAACGAAGGCATTTTGCATATCCGATGTACCGTTTCAAAATTATTGATTATGCTTATTTTTGCATATTAATTAGCTCATTTGCAAAGTTAATTTGCCCGAAATATTGACCAAAATCTAATCAGGTCGAGAACTCCTCAGCACGCTCCTTCCCACCAAGGAAAATCATTATACACCATACAGGACTCCAGAAAACGGGGACAAAAGCATTGTGGGAATTTTCGTTAAATTATGCAAAATTAGTGTTTAATTACATACTAATCATGTCGAGAACTCATCGACCCGCTTCTTTCATCATAGTTACATACGTTCGCCCTTACGGAACTCCAGAAAAATCGTACACGCAGTTACACGGACGGAAGACAGACAGACGGACGGACAGACGACAGAAAGTGATTACTATAAGTCTCTCCCGAACAAAGTTCAGGCGAGACAAAAACGCAGAAGTTCATGCAATTCGTTGGCAATCCTAACATTTTTGACACAAATTTAAAAAGCAGATTCAGACATTGGACTTCAGGTTTAGTAATTTGATGTGGATTAGCCGGGATTAGAACATTACAAAGCAATGTCTGTGAAACTGAAGGGACTGCATAAACTTGGCAGTTATGTCAGAATCCTTGGCTGAGAGTGAAGCTAAAAGGAATATAATATTTTACAAAATGTAAACATCCAAATGTTTTTCAATTGTGGAAGTGATTTCTTGCAGGAAGGGTAATTTTAATATGTCAGAATATTTTTTCATGCTATTGATGTCCTTTAAGGGCAAGGCATGTACATGTACTACGTTTACTTTCCAGCATTCGTTGCACAGTTAATTTAGTTGAAGATACCAGCATGGTTAAAAACCAATGTTGAAGTCACCGTAACTTGATTGGACTGCGTAAACCAAGCTAGAGCGCGTACACGAGGGGGGGGAGAGAAAAAATACATATTTTAAGTATTTCATAAATTCGTGTCCCAGGTGGCATGCAGAGTTTCATTTTAGCCATGAAATTTTGAAGGAGTATGTGTGTATGATTGCTTTCAAGGATGTTGGGGATTACAGGGGTATGAATGCAAGGTTTGCCAGCATACCAACATTTCAAATGCAGATGTACTGAATGATGAAATGATTATTTATAACAAAACTTTTAAAATCTTAAGCTGTTATGTTTTCAATATCTTAAACACTTGAAGATTGTTTATAAATGCAACTTCATTGGTTCCAAGCTGTGTGAGATGAGTTTTTTTGTTGAAAAAGTGCATGAAAAAATATAACAGTCTAAACTTTCAAGGTTGAAAAACTTTACAATACATCTGTTGTCTATCCTTTGCACCACTGCCTGCAGTAAATAGTAAAATCAAATACAATTCAAAGACAGACAGCGTTAAGTGGTTAAATCAAGATATTAATTGTAGGGGGACAATCTTGAAAACCTTTAACAGACTTTATAAATTGGAAAATCTTTCAAATTGTTTTTTATTTCACTTGAAAATTTAAAAAAAAAAAAAAAATATATCTTTCCTAAACTTTATTTTTCTGATTTACTTATTTTATACCCTTTATTTATTTAGTGATGCGACCATTTTCTGTAGTTTTTTTCTTCAAGAAAAAGTATGTCCACCAGGGCTAGAATTTTGGCGAGAATCAGAGAATCGATTCTCGTAAATTGATTTGCGTGAATCAGGTTTGATTCTCGTTAACTTTAGAAACTTACAAAGTAGCGAATTAGAAAATGTTGTTTTGGGGAATCAAGACTGATTCTCGCAACAGCGAGACATTCTACCCTGTCCATATCGCAGCATTTCTGTAGAAATTGGAAAATCGTTACTTAGTTGGCATGTCAGAAACGGACATGGAGTGCTTTCATATTGGAGGGACGATTCCAGCAGCCTTGAATTAGAATCACAGATTCCTGATCATAATATTATTCGTAATTACAAAAATTCAATCTTTATGACAAATTAAGAATTGTGAGTCATTTTCCGGGGTAAGTAATCAACTATATGCCCACTACTCCGAAATAGTGGTCAAAATTTTGATCACGAAAAGGGTCAATTTGGACCCTTTGTGGTCAAAAAATTTGCAACACTATTTCGTAGTAGGGTGCAGAGTTGATGACTTATCATGGAAAATAACCACATTGTTTTTAGTG
>JAMKCH010055661.1:0-10266 GCA_023653785.1 Ophioderma brevispina | reverse complement strand
ACTAACTTATACATGGGTTGGATTGAAAGTTAAGACTTATTGAGATTACAAGCCCAAAGATGTTCTCAAGCAAATCATTGAGGGTGCACACCACTAGTTAGCCTACCATAGGACTTTGTTATAGAAAATTCATGTCTATCTTGGGCTGTACCTCGAGTTACCTTGCGTTCCAGAAAGTGAGAGTTGCACGGTTTGTTCGCAAGACTTTCTGTTATAACAATCCAAAATTGATCACAACCAGTTCGTATAATTTTGAAATATTTAGAGATTTCTTGGAGTGTATTAATTTCGCTACTCAATTTTCGCCCGAAACCGGGAGGGGGGAGGGAGGGGGAAATGCCGGTGGTTTAATCCGCCAGAAAAAGCAAAATAGCATTAAATCAACACATTTCTGATCAGGAATATCATGTACACAATTCCAAAAAAAATTGGTAGACACCAAATTTATGCAAAAATGTGCTCAAATAGTATCAATAAAACTCAGAATTTTCTCGTGAAGTACGGACTATGCTTTGATAAATTTTGCGGAAGTCGGCACGCGCCCAAAGGGGTAATTAGTGGTGTTACCCTTTAAAGCGAGATTTTTTTTAGACCCCTCATTAATTGTGTCAAAAGATAGCTAATAAAAAGTTAAATTGAGTCGTCGAATTTTCACTTCATTAGCATTTTGAGTTTTCGAGAGATGGCTTCTCAAGATTGTCCGCCCAATACGCAAACACTCACTTTTGACAAATTTTTGAGGATTAGCGGTGGTTCCTATTTTTCAACCCGATCTTGAAAGCCTATCAAAGTTCCGACGGCACTTTAAGGGCTTTATGAATCAGATTTTGTAATTTACCTTTGCGATGGTGTGGGAAAAACATTTTAATTGAATTTAAAAACCTTATGATATTTTAAGGTAACAGATAATGAAAATGTGATTTCGCCATGTGAGCAAAGATGCCAACAAAAAGAACAGCAAACAAAAAGACCCGTTTTAAATTTTTACTCGATTTTCCCCACATTGTCAGGTGCATGCGACCCTTAAGTGCTAAAATTCTCTGAAAATCCTGAAAAGACAAAAACAAACAGACATTAAAAAGTATAAACGATTTCATAACGTGGCCAAAATGATTCATCTAGTACTTCCCATTGTTGAGATTTGCCTTCAAACAGGAAGTCGGGGCGTTTTCCGAATATATCTGCATTAGAAACTTGAGGGCGTTAACACACTGCGATTCCCCCCCCCCCGACTCACTTAAAGTGTAGTAAAATCGGGGACTCTTTTAAAGGAAAATGAGAAGGTGTTATTATAATATATTTTCTTAAAATATCGTTAGGACCCTCTTATATATTAAAACACAACGGTGCGCGGTAAATAGAGAATAAAATTCGTTTTAAAAAGCCATGTATGTAGGCCTGACTAGCGATTTTGGTGAGAAATGGCCGTTGCAACCTTGACAACCAGTATGCTGCGGCGTGTTGACACGCTATTTGAGTGTAAATAGTTGATTTTGTTTGCCATAAAGAGCAACTACGAAGAGGAAAACCCAATAAATTGGTTCTGATTAAACATTATAGTGGTTTGAATAAAAGGAAAAAAATAGATTAAAAATACAATAAAGCTGTGATATTGCTTGTACACCCCAAAATGGCTGGATAACGAGACTAGCACCATGCGTGCGCGCTTAAAGGGTGCACACCACTATACGCCTCCCATAAGAAACCCCTTTAAGAAAATTCATGTTCTATCTTGGGCGGTTCTCGCGTTACCTTGCGTCCAGAAAGGGAGAGTGCCACAGTTGTTAGCAGACCGTTCTTTTAAACAGATCCAAAATTGATCACAAACCATTTCCGCTATAAATTTGAAAATATTTAGGCGATTTCTTGGAGGGTATTAATTTCGCTACTCAAATGTCGCCTGAAACCGGGAAATGCACGTGGTGTTAATCCGCCAGTAAAAAGCAAAATAAGCGTAAAATCACACATTTTCTATCAGGGAAATATCATGTACACATTCCAAAAAAATTGGTAGACACCAAATTTAGGACAAACATGTGCTCAGAATTAGTATCAATAACTAAGAATTTTTCTCGTGAAGTACGGACTATTGCTGTGATAAATTTTGCCGGAAGTGGCCGCCAAAAGGGTTAATTAGTGGTGTGTACCATGAACGAAAGCAAAAAAAAAGGGAAAAAAGGAGAGGGTTCCCCCCCCCTTCTGGTGGTGGAATCAATATAACCAGCTCTGAAGAATGGATCACTTTGTCCACTCTTGTTGTGTCACCTCCCTTAAGGCAGGAAGGACACATAGGGATCACTTTTCCACTGTTGTTGTTGATAATGTCTGGTGTTGTTGTTGTCTGTTGTCATGAAAAAGGGTTAACATTTGCCTGTAAGAATCCATTACATAGACCTTTTTATCCATAATATACTGTCATTTGTATATCCAATATTCCATAACATTTTTCAAAAAAATTGCCAAAAAAGTGAACCTCCCATCCCCCTCCCCTCCCTCCCCCCCCCCCCCAGACACATTCAGTGGGTACACCCAATCCCAGGGTACCCGAAATCGGGTAATTGTTGAGCAGGATTTGTTTGTTGGGTCGCCTGCCCTAAGGCAGGAAGAACATAGGGATCACTTTGTTACACTGTTGTTGTTGATGTCTGTTGTTGGTGAAAAAGGGTTAACATTTGCCGTAATATCCCACATACTTTGATGGATTTAACTTTTGTAGGGAAATTGGCATTCCCATTTGTTGATGAGGTTAAAGGTCAACATACCAGGTCAAAGGTCATGTGGGTCAAGTTGAAAATAGGCTAAAAATGTAAAATTTCATCATGAAAAAGTTGAAGTTCAATTGGAACCAAACGTGATTTATGGGTTACAGGCAAAAACCCTATTTGTTTATGAGGTTCCAAAGGTCACATATCAAGGTCAAAGGTATGTGAGGGCCCATCCTTCACAAACTGCAATGGCAGGCACACAAGCAAGACCAAAGAGCCGGGTTTGTATTTTGTACTCTAATCGTATATTCTGGGAAATGGCGTACGCACAGAGAGTTTGATACAGCGTCAGCATGCAACGTTCGCATATTGACTACGCCCTACGCGCCCTGCATTAAAACACGCTATATTGCGTTGTCAAGGGCATGGAAACATACGCTTCCGAGGTAAGGATACGCACATACGCGGTGTTTTGGTCGTTCGTGTCCCAGAATTAATGAATACGATTATAATCATGTTTTCTTTTACTTATATGCTTAGCCTACTGATCTGATGATGTCACAGGCCTCCATCTACCAAGCTGGTACCACTAGTTTTGCTGGCCCATTCACTCAGTCCATATTTGGAACAAGCTTGACCAAATCTAGCAGATCAGCTGCTGAATCGTTTGCTGATGACTTTGAACCAGAACCAGTGGCAGTGACAGATATGCTCTCAGGCTTAGGAAGGTGGGTAATTATAATTAAATAAGCATCTTACCAGGACCCCCCCCCCCCCCAAAAAAAAAAAAAAGACAAACAGAGAGGACAATATATATGTTGCTGTCAAACAATTTTGATATCATATATCAAGAAAACAAAAGGGGTTTTAAAGGGGTCATAAGGGGAAATGATCCTTGCAAAATGGGTTGCAGGTTGATTCATATCAATATATGTGAGGCAGTCAAGCAAAATAAGAAGTCCATAACAAGTTTTGAGATATGCTCCAAAACAGGTACAGAGGGGTGAAAAAATGTGGATATTGACTTTTTCCAAAAGTGTTAAAGGAAGTTTTTTCTATCACCTGGTGATTTTTTTCTAAAAATACAACAATAAGTGGGTAATAATGACCATTTGTTTCATAGCTAGCAAACTAAGTTATTGACTCAAGGTACAACTTAAAACTTATTTCTTTTATCTTGGGATTCATATGTCCTATTGTCATTGGGTTTTCACTAAATGAAAGCTTAAAGATGCAACAAGAGATTTTGGGACATCCACATAATGTGCCATATAGTGGTTTCTTACAGGTTTTCAGGTCAGGTTTCATTTGAGGGCCTGCTACTGGCAACCTGCTAAACCAGTACTACCTGTTCCAGTACCGGATGTTGGCAGCTAAACTGTTACCCCCATTGGTGTCTTTTTATTTAGAAAGCTGATGAGGAGGGTAGCTGGTTACCCTGGTAGAACTAAAAAGAAAATCTACCTACAAGAGTGCTGGTTATGGATAGCCAACAGTGATCATCCAGCAACAGTGGCATAAATTTCTTTTTGACATTGGGGGGGAGATGGGGTTGATGAAAATTTATGAATGAAACAGGGTTTGCCGAAAAGATTTATTACTAGCACATGTGCGCGCGAAGCGCGCTAAAAATGTTGCCATTTAGAAGCTAAAATTGTTAAATGTAATTGTAATTAGAACAAAATGCATGCGGAAATTTACCATTTTTAAACTATTATGGTAAAATATGAGGTTATATTTGGTCAAAAACACATGAATGGGCATCAACATGGGGGGGGGGGGTGATCCTATTGACCATCCCCCCTCATCAAAATATTGGGGGATATATCCCCCATCCCCCCGGGATTTATGTCCAGCAAACTTTACATGCTGCCTTGCATGGCTGGGCGGGGAAGCCCAAAGGCTAGGCCCACCGCCTATAAGGGCATCCGGTCAATTACTTTCTTGTTCCAATAAAGTATCATGGCTAAACCTATAAAGGGTGCCAACCAGCCCGAAGGTTGGGGTGGGCGGCACCTGCCTACCTCAAAAAGGAAGGTGCAAGGAATCACCTTGAGTCGTGCAGGCGTCACCTGCCCCATGACTATGTAAAGCCTGATGAGCGGCTCAGGGTGAGGGTTGGTAGCTTGAATGTAGGGAGTCTGAAGTGGAAAGGTGCGGAGATCTGTGAAGAACTGAGGAAGAGGAGGGTGGACGTATGTTGTGTGCTGGAGGTGAGGTGGAGAGGGGAGGGGGCTAGGATGATGGGGTAGAAGGAAGGAAGTACAAATTGTGTTGGGCGGTGCGAGGGGATGGTGAAAGAAGAATTGTGTGAAAAGGTAGTGGAGGTGAGAAGGAAGAGTGATAGGTTGATGTCAATCGTAACAGTTTTTAAGGAGGTGGTGGTGAGGTTATGCCCCGCAGTGTGGAAGGTGTGGAGAGAAGGAGCATTTTTATGATCAATTGGCAGATGAATTGGATGTACAAAGAGTGGGCGAATTGGTCTTATGTTTTGGAGATTTCAATAGGCATGCATGTGGGGAAAGGGATCAAATTTAAAGGTTTCAAAGGTGTTCACAGAGGAAATGGGTTTGGGGAGAAGAATCTGTAGAGAAGATTGTTGTTGGAGGTTTGTGATGAAAAAGAGCTATGTGTAGCAAATATGTGGTTCAGGAGAGAGGACAAAAGGAAAGTAATGTTTAGCTCGGGAAATGAGACAGATTGATTTTGTGTTAGTGGGCAAGGGCCTGAAGAATGTTAAGGTGATTTCAGGAGAATTGCAACACAGGTTGGTGGTTGCAGATGTGGATAAGAGGAAGGTGGTTTAAGGAGGAAGGACTTCCAAAGAAGACTTGGAAGAAGCAGGTGGATGAGGAGAGTAGCAGGGTTGGGTTGAGGATGGAGGATAGCCTTGAATCGGGTGAAGTGGAAGGCGAAGTAGGGTGGTTTGCTGCTATGTGAGGGAATCTGGCCACCCTTGTTTGCGGGACAAAACCGGATTTTAAAACTTTGTATTTACTACTATCTACTAACGACTCTTTCTTATTAGAATAAGACTATCCAATAGATTTCTTACCTTTTATTTTGCTACTAAATGCCTTGAATTTGGAGTGAAAACAAAGGCATTTTTGATATTTTCGTTGTAAACATAGGCTGATTTAGTATTTTGCTCCTATAGTAACTTAGAAAATTTCACATTTTTGGTACCAAAAAAAAAAAATTTCACAGCTAACTCCTTTCCACAAATCGCACTTGAACACTTGCGAGACAACAGAGACTGCCTTGAAACTGACTATTCACCATCATTCTGTGGCGAAATGAATCTGTGCACTCAGGGAAAAAGTTTCCACATTGGCCCCCTAAATTAAAATACTACAAGAAACATTTTTTATCCTTCCGCCGCACGAGGGTCGGGAGCACTATTTTTCCCGCACTACCACTGACTATTGGGTTATTGCGATGTACTCGAGCCTCTCAAAATTCGATAATTTGGCTTGTTATTGTCGCAATTTAAGTTGCCAGAGCATCAACTGTTTGACTTTTGGTTTCATTTACGGGCAACACGGCATATTTTGAGATTTCTTGGCCCTTTATTTGGTCCAGGACCATAGCAGTTCAATTATCTCAAAAGGGCATTTATTCACTATGTTTTTCTACTTCAAATTCAATCGCCAACTCTGAGTTTTTCATTTACAATCTTTAACTCTTAAGATAAAAATAATGAAGTAAATTTTACGCCTGAGTGACGATCGAGCCCACAATTTTCGGATTACAAGACGAGTGCCACAGACGCACCCACGCAATCCGACCGGCAGAACATCCGCCTTTATTGTAATACGTTAACGGTAATATAGCGCTCACATAATTTTGAATAGCGCCCTAATGAGACAATTGCAATATCTGTCGCAGGACCATATTTTTTTGGGTCAAAACACATATTAGCCATTTGTGTGAAGTGTGTGGCGCCAGGGTCAGTATTTAGAGATCGGGTCGTACTAAAACATGAACTGATTGCTCGCCAACTGTTGTCAAGTAACTATCTGTTGACAATCTACGAACCCATAATCGTTTAGGATACTCTGGTTTTGTGTTGAATTTTTTGAAGTACGGATTGAGGTACTGATTTTGCTGCATACTGAAGTTGAATGTTACATTTTAGAGTGTGTGCAGTGTGCACAATTTCCACTGTATAACGATACTTGTTTAAGCTATGAGACAAGTGGACCGGCGTGGTTCTGCGCGGCCGCCTGCCCGAGCTCGGGCTTGGGCCATATGACATGCATTTAATGGTAGTCCTGACTCCTGGCGTGCAACGAAAATTGGTGTTCCCGCATCGGCAATCCCACCTACAATCTCTGATTTTTAAGCTTCATTTGATGTGAATATTTGCTTTTTTGGGCGAAAGTATACAAACGCTTCCATCCAGTGAGCCACGTCGAGCATAGCTGACCCAAAGCATTGGCTGACGCTTGTCTAGGGCAGAGGAACGGCTTGGAGCTGCTCGGTTTGGTTCACCCATATATTCCCATATGCGTGAACACAAACAGCCCACATTCACCATAGGCTACTCTTATGTACCTGACATTGTTGGAAGCCAGTCCTGGAATATGTCCTGAAACTCCTTGAAAATTAGAATCTTGCTTTTAATCTGTACAAACCATTAAAGGCTGACTCAAAAAAGATTTCGAAATATAATAAAATTTTCAATTAAAATTACTTTAATAACAGTCAGGGCCTTGGGGTTGCTTCTGCATTTTTGGACCTGTACTAATCTCTTAACTTCTTTTGTAATCGCTGTACATTCATCGAGATTAGTGCGGTTTTATTTTTCATAGGCCTATAAATAACTAAATCTTTGATCAATTGCCAAAAGTCATAACAATGGAAAATTCCGAAAAATTGTTACTCAAAGTTCGGGGAAATGTGTCAATAATAATCTCATTTTTGAGCAATAGGAAATTTCCCTCAAAATGGCCTGAAATTTATTTATGAAATTAAAAGCGAAAAAATTAGTCTAAAACCTGACTTTTAAGTAAAGGTCTGACACTTTTACTTCTTGATACCATGCATTCCCTCTGATACTCCATTTACCCTCTATAACTAAGCGTTATGTATTACTGTGAGGGAGACTGTCAAGATTCGTTAGTTGCTGCATTACAGTATTATGGGGGAGTGTGAATGTGAGGTAGACTGTTAATAAGGTTGACTGCATTGGCCGATTACCTTCAGCTTCACACCAAAAAAACCACTTACCACAACTTTCATATTCGGTTGTGGCCGGATTGACCTCTAATGACCCTTATGTGAACTTTGACCCCCATTTTTTGTGTTTCTGCAAGAATTGCAGAAGGCACATAGGGATAACTCTGATCGTTCTTGTATCTGTGTGGTGGGTCTGTGGTCAAAATGTTACGGGCCACGTGGGGTGTTTGTGAAGGGTGGGGTGTTGGGGAGGGGGGCCAGGTGGGGTGTGTGGGGGACAGGGTGGGTGGCATTAGGGAGTGGGATGAGAGTGGGAGTTATTGGGAGGGGGAAGGGTGTGGTGCAATCAGGGAATGGTTCGTCGTGAGGGGAAGTACCAAACATCGGGGAGGGTGGGGTGCACTGATGGGGGTGCAGCGTAGGGGGTGCATCAGGGAGGGGTGCATCGGGGCAGGGGTATGGGGGTGTGGTCAGGGATGGGCAGGGTGTGTGCTGCGGGGAGGGAAGGTGTGTCGGGTTAGGGGCCGGGTGCGTCGGGTAGGTGCATTCGGGGAGAGGCGGGTGCATTGGGGAGAGTAAGTCGGGGTGCATTGGGAGGGGCGTGTGGCCTCATTTGACCTTGTTAACCTGATTGACCTTGGTGCCTTGATCTCTCATGTGACCGTTGGACTGTGTTGGTGCCCTCATGTTGACCTGGGTGACCTCCTGTGAACATGCGGTGACCCCTCCATGTGACCTGGGTGACATGTGTCCTGGGTGACCTCATGTGACCTTGGTGTTGTCAGGACTGGGTGTGGTGCCAGTCAGGAGAGTTGGCGGGTGGCCTCATGTTGAGCTTGGTGCCTGTGACCGTTGTGACCTTGGATCTCATGTGAAAACCTTTGTGACTCTGACCTGGGTGACCTCATGTGACCTATGGTGACCTCAGTGACCTTGGTGACCTCAGGTTACCTTGGTGACCTCAGGTGAACTTGGGTGACCTCTTTACCTTGATACCTCACGTGACCTGGTGACCTCGTGTGACCTGGGTGACCTTGTTGGGACCTGGGTGACCTTGTGTGACCTGGTGTGACCTTTGTGACTGGGTGACCTTATGTGACCTTGGTGACGCTCATGTGACCTGGGTGACCTTGTACCTGGGTGCACTCATGTGACCTTGGTGCAACACGATGTGACCTAGGTGACCCTCATGTGACCTGGGGGTGTGTCGGATGGGGTGTGGGTGCATCGGGGAGGGGTGGGTGTCCTCAATGTGACCTTGGTGCCATTGATCCACTGACCTTGGTCTGTGACCTGGGTTTACCTCATGTGACCTTGGTGACCTCATGGCTATTTGACCTTGGGTGACCTTGGTGACCGTCAGGTGACCTGGTGTGACCATCAGGTGACTTAGGTGACCTCAGGTGAGTGGATGACTCATGTTGACCTTTTGGCCATTCACAAATCATGACGGCAGACACACTTGTGGTCCAAAGACTGTAATGTATTTTGTAAAATCTATAAAACACTTCTGCAAATAAAATGCTACAATTAACAGAACTAACAACTGGTCCAGGACTCATACGGGTTATCCATGTTGACCCTTACTGACCCCTTTCTTTGGGGGTCCACCTCGGGGACACTGAAATGACACACCTGGCCCAAGACTCAAGGGAGGTTATGCTTATTGACTTTTAATGACCCTACACAACCTTTTGATCCATTTGGTTCAAAATCTTTGAAGTGTTCTTTAAATACCATAGGTGCTATGACCATTAAATCACTCAAAAAGAACTGGGATGAGGGCCTCATATGGCGTGTGGCCCAGGTTGTCATAAATGCCCCTACCTAACCTATGACCCCATTTTTGGTGAAATATAACAATATTTTTCTGCTCCAATAAAGTCTATACTAATCAAAACCAAACTTTTAATAAGAACCACTTGCCCAAGACCATGGGGTTTTATTTCTATTGACCTCTAATTATACCTTATAAACTTCAAATCTATCTATAAACAAATCGTAAAAACACTATTCTTCTGCAATCAAGTGCTAATAAAGCACCAAATTGCACACAGAATGATAAATGATTCATTCCATTACAAAAAAAAACCACCCCAAATACTCACACCCCCCATCCCAACTACAACCCATCCAACGAACCAACAGGAATGGGCGGAAGACATGGTTAGTGATCCACTTGTTTTATATTCTATGACCTAAACACGACCAAACCCATACCACAAAGGGCAAAAAAGTAGAAAAAATATTGTTTACATGTAAATTCAAAGGGTAACATACTACATAGAACTCTTGCCTAACACAATGAAAATCTTGAAAAAAGTATAACTACTGTTTAAAGGTGCAATGAAGATTTCACATACAAGTCAGATGTACCTTT
>JAMKCH010055657.1:0-79378 GCA_023653785.1 Ophioderma brevispina | reverse complement strand
TCAAGCAATAATTTGCAATAGTCTAGGCGAGGGGTGCAATATACAGCAACTATTGCTCAGAAAATGATAAAAACATAAAACTTGACACAATTATTCTTCACCCCATACTGATCATTTTCAGGGGTGGAGCCAAAATATACAATACTTTCCTTAGCAACGGTTGCTAGGTAACAATATTACCCTAGCAACAGGCATTTTAAGGAGCTGCCACCTAGCTGGGTACCACCACATCCTTTGTTACTACCCCAGAAATAATCCAAATCAACTTTGTCACTTCACTAGATGACCCCAACACATTGTAGATGTTCCCCCCAAAAATGGACCATTCAAGATGGCGACTTAGATGGACGCCAAATATAATATTTGCTTTACGCAAATTATAGAAACATATTATTAACAGTATTAAAATTCATTTTTTGTTTGGAATGAATATTCCTGATCAAACGTAATACATATGTGCCCATTTCG
Source organism: Ophioderma brevispina (assembly GCA_023653785.1). Taxonomy (NCBI): domain Eukaryota; kingdom Metazoa; phylum Echinodermata; class Ophiuroidea; order Amphilepidida; family Ophiodermatidae; genus Ophioderma; species Ophioderma brevispina. Next base: position 78,910 of record JAMKCH010055657.1, on the reverse strand, counting down.
TGACATTCACATATGTTTCAAATTCAAGATGGCATCCAAAATGGCCACAAAATATGGTATTTCCGTTAAATACACTATGTTGATGTATAAGAGTTGTTGAGTCCTCTAGTCAATAATTTGCAAGTATTTAATATATAATCAGATTAAATTTTAATGTTGACCCCTGTACAAATTGAGATTGACCTTTTTTACAGTTTTAGTCATTCTCACCCTATAATGCTAAAAGCAATGCTCGTAAGTGGTACAAACTATTCATTTTTGGAATCCTTATGACTAAATGGACAGTAGGACAAACATTTGAAATTGATTGGAGCATTTAAAAAGTTTGACCCTGTGTAACCTTAAATTGGCCCCTATTCAAAAGGTGACACCACAATTTGAGAGTACTCACTACCTAGCATTGATATTTTTTTTTTTTTTTTTTTTTGGGGGGGGGGGGGGGGGAGGCGTAAACGAACTCCTTAAATAAGGCCCCTACGATATTCTACTCCTGCTCTATTTATTTCATTGTAAGCGATCGGCAGGTCCTTCACTTTTCTTTGTCCTTTCAAGTGCTATCATCACTCGAGTTGCCCTCCTCAGTTGTAAAATTCTGGAACAAGGACAAACTTGTACAATGAAAGGAACAAGTGGATGTGGCTGAGCATGGATTGTGGTCAATATTGTATGCCACTGCAATGATAAATTTACCTTTCTGGGAGGACAGACTGTCGCAATCTTGTTAGAATAATAAAACTCACATACATTATTTCATAATAAAAAACTATATCCATGGTACGATCACATGAGGTTGACACAGCAAGAGCAAAAAGGCTCTCAACCAACTGCCGTTCCATGATTAAGGCAAGGACCTTAAGTCCCAAGTAGACTGACAGGCGTTTCACCGTCTTTGGGGTACTCGGGGGCACTTCCCTATGCTCCCGGCACATTTTAATGCAGCTGAACACAAGTAGCTGAGCAATGGTGAGCACTGCATTGGTTGTCTAAGGCATGTGTTGCTGGTTTGATCTTTAATATTTGACCCATTGATGATCATGCCGACTATTGACAAAAGCGGCTGCGGCATCAGCGGCAATGATTCCATTGCTATGGTCAAGCAGTCAAAGCCTGAAAATGACACCTTCTGTGTAAAAGTGTCACGTCGGATCGTGTCAGCAATTTGGGTCATCATATCATGACACTCTGCTCATCTCGATCAGTCGCATATCCGGTTTAGAAAAGTGCCTATGTCATCTTCTATGCAATGAACGGGATCTCTCTTTTGGAGATGATGAGATCGGTCTTACGGTATACATGTAGGCTATACATAATAAAGACCCCAAAAAGTTACGCGCATGTCTAAATGCCCCCATAAGTTACAACATTGGTCATGCACGAAAACATAACATGATCTAGATTAGAGTGTATTTTTCTTCAAATTTTGACACCCTTCTTGCTCTATTGTGACATACGCTAACAACAATGTCCATTTTACGAAAATGGTCACATTTTCAAAGTTGCACCTGAAGACATTATTACCAGGTTTGATACCAATACACAACCATGCATTAAGTGACACAAACTTCACGGGAAGAACGTGGTCTTTCACTGAATGGCAATCAATATGGCTATAACTTTTATTGCAAATTTTAAAAAATGAGAGATTTTCTTAGAATGGCGTATTGTGTTGGCAATAGTGATCGCAATGGGGCAAGAGGGTATCAAAATTTACGGAAAGAAAAACGAAGATACTACTATGATATAATTTTATTTTTTAGTTTCGTGCGAAGACCAATGGTTTGTAACCTATGAGGCTATGTGGGTATTTAGACATTCTGCGTTACTTTTTGGGGTGGGTCTTTAGTTACATTCAAGAAGCAATCCAGCCTCTCTGTTGTTGTGAGCTTGGTAAGATCTAAGATCAGCAAGCTGAACACCTTAATGGTCTTATGTGTCTTACTCTGCTCAATGTAGGATATCAGTTCAGCTAATGACATGTCTTTGCATGTTTGGTGCATTAACCTAAGTGCCCAAGGGGGGTCCATAGTACCCAAAATTGATTTTTTTGCGATTTCTCGGTTACGCAATCAAATTTTTCAAAGAGTTTTTTGCTAATTGTCTGATTTATGAATACGCTTCTCCTGATACTAGAAAAAATTAAATCCGCCCACGGCTTCATTAGAATAATTAGGTTGGGTCCCTAGGAACCCCCCTCCCCCTTTGGGCACTAACGGAAGTGACAAAAATCAAGATATTTTACTAATTAAAAATTAAAAGTAATTAAATCTTGGGATTTATTTGCTTAGGTATATACCTTAGGAGGCAATTAATTAATAATTAATAATACTTAAATCAAATAACCTTTTATATGCTGATAACATCAATGTAAATTTTTCATGAGCGTGATCTTAACTGTGTAAGTCTATGGGAAAATCAAGGTTATTTTGAAGTTTCTGAGAAAAATACAAGATGGTATAAATTTGGCTATATTTTGCAATGATTATTTTAATTGGTTATTCTAGAGTAGATATAATGAATTATTTTGGTTCAAAACCTTATATTGGAGTTGCTGAGGATGGAAATGTGCATACCAATCTTTTTCGGAGAGTGGCAATTTAAATTGACCATAGGTCATAGGTCAAAGTTCGGATTTTCATTTTTATTGTGGTTATGTGGTTCTTACGTGACCCCCATTTACTTGTGTTAGTGTCATTATCAAACTCCCATGGGAAAGTGGTTATCTAGGTTGGGTCCCTAGGAACCCCCCCCCCCCCCTTGGGCACTAACGGAAGTTTTTTTAGCTTGGGCACTTAAGTGTTAAGATTCCTCGCTCCTGTTGGACCATTCTGCGTGTACTGTTGTACAGGTTGATGAGGCATCTTGTGTGATATTTGGTTTCAATAGCAATAAGCTCCTGATCCTGGAGTTCATGTGCACATTTCTGCACACGGAAATCTACTTGAAATATGTAGACTTCATGGAGTTTCTCTTTTGGTTTCCGGTTTGGAACAAAAAATCATTTGCTATGTACAGGTATGGAGGTATGTGCTTCTCCGATACTGCTTCTTGTGAAAATACGTTTTAGTGGATTTGCGCTTCCACTCGAGAATACTTTTACAAAACTTTAAATAGCATGATGTATGCCGCTTTGCACTTTGTTCATTAAATGTGGACTCAAAATCCATTCACATGGTCCAAGCATGCAATATCTTGGCATGCAGCGGATTTAATTAAATTGAAAGATATTGTCAGCTATAGTTTTATAACCTGTGGATTTGGAGAAGGCATTTGATAGTCCCGGGGAAAGTGATGGAGTGGGCGATGAGGAAGAGAGGTATACCAGAGGCAATGGTTAGAACAGTGATGAGTTTTTTTTATGAAGGAGCAAAGACAAGTGTTAGAGTGGGGTTTGACTTGTCTGAGGAGTTGAGGCAAAGGTGGGGTGCATGAAGGTTCTGTACTGTCGCCGTTGATATTTGCAATAATTGATGTGGTTACGAAGAGTGCAAGAGAGGTTTTGATGAGTGTGACAATGGAGGGAGGACTGAAGGAAATGTTTAAGAAATGGAAGAAGGCTTTTGAGAGTAAGGGTCTGAAGGTTAATATTAGGAAGACAAAGGTGATGATGAGTGGGTGGAAGGGTCGTGTCCGTGAGTAAGGTAGACACATGTGGTATATGCAGTAAGAGGGTAAAAGCAAATTCAGTGTGATGTGGGAAATCGATTCATGGGAGATGTACAAAGATGAAGAGGGTGACCCCAAGCTTGGCTAGAGATTTTGTGTGTAGAAGATGTGAAACAAGATGGAGGGATGGTGGAACAGTTGGAAATGTTGTGATGAGGTGGAATCGGTGAGGAGTTCTTGTACCTGAAGAATATGGTAAATGTAAGTGGTGGATGCAAGCCGGCTATGGCAGCTAGAGTAAGGTTTATGTGGGTCAAGTCTAGGGAATGTGGGGATTTGCACACGGGAAAGATTTCCTTTGAAGATTAAAGGTATGGTGTATAAGAGTTGTGTGAGATCGGTGATGCTGTACGGGAATGAGACATGGGGATTTTAAGGATGGCGAGAGCGATGTGTGGTGTGAAGTTGATGTATAGGAAGAAGACTAAAGACTTGATGCAGACGTTGGCGAAGGCGAATGGTGTACGTTGGTATGGGCATGTGCTGAGGAGGGATGATGAGCATGTTTTAAGAAGGGTCCTTGAGTTCGGGGTAGGTAGTTTGAGGAGGAGGGAACGACTAAAGAAGACATGGAAAGAAGCAAGGTTGAGGATCAGTGGCGGCGCCAGACCTCTTTTTCTGGGGGGAAAACGGGGGGGCAAAGTGAAATCTTTTTTTCACCAATTTTTCACCAATTTTTCACCAATTTTGGCCCAAAATTGCTGATTTTTGGCCCCAAATCACTGAATTTTGCCCCAAATCCTTCATTTTTCTTTCGACCGGGGGGGGCAAACTGGGGGGGGGCAAGAAAAAAATTTGGGGGGGCAAATGCCCCCCATGCCCCCCTGGCGCCGCCACTGTTGAGGATGCGCTGAATCGAGCGAAGTGGAGAGAGGGGTAAGCGTGATTGCTACGAGGGTGAGGTGAATACGGCCGCTCTCGTTCACAGGGACAAAACTAGATTTAAAACTTTGGATTTACTACTATCAGTGGGATGTATCGAACATTCTTTTGTGTGCTGCCAAAGGACACATTTAGACCAGTCGCCTGGATAGCTGACTGTGAACAGCTTGCCATTTTGAAGCATGCAAGGGTAGGTTAGTTGATGCTTGGGAGGTTATTTGGTGAAGTATGCAGGGCTATAGGGTAGATACGTTAGTTGACCATTATCTCATCTTCCATCACCAAGCGGAAACTATATAAATACACACAAGTCATGGATATGAGGATATATGATTAAATATAGTCAATGGGAGCATTCATTCACTACTCATTGTTATTGCCATCAACAAATAGGCAAAGCAAGAGGGACTTGCTCAGATGATGACACAAACGTGGAACTATGGTGTTTAGCAGCTGATAATTTTGCAGAGTGAATATGATCAGAGAATGTTCTTGATAATAACGTATGATGTACTCATAAGAATCGTGGTCAATTTCTACTGGTGCAATGAAAAATATGTTAAATAGCGACTGCATTCAGGTTTGGTGTTGTTGGCAAGATTCTTCAAATAATTGTTTATATGAAATTTGAAGTGTATATAAGAAAATACATTTCTAGGTATTGAATATCATTGGTCCCATAGTCCTCCTATGTACAGGGTGCTAAGGAAACGGTGTTTGCCTAGCAACCGTTGCTATACTATAGAGAGTTAATTTTGGCTCCACCCCTGAAAAATGTTTAGAATCGTGTTTTGATCATTTGTGCCAAGTTCCATGCTTTATCCTAATTTGAACATTATTTTTCACCCCTCGCCTAGGACTACAAGTATTTAAAATCTAATCAGATTAACTTTTAATGTTGACCCTGTACAAATTAGATTGACCTTTTTTACCATTTTAGCCATTTTTCCCTATAACCTCCAAAACCAATGGTCGTAGTAGGTGGTACAAACTATTACATTTGGAAAATCCGTATGATTAGATGGACATTATGGGACATACAGTTCAACGTGATTGGGGCATTTTAAAAGTTTGACCCTGTGTGACTATATTGTGGGTAGGGTTGGATGGAAGTCGGAACACACACTCTATCGTCTGAAAGCATGCACGAATAGGAGGCTTGTACCTTAGTTCAAGATTCAGTAATTCTATTACTAGTATCGTAACGGGAACATAACACCTAATTTTTTAGTTACATAGGTGATAATTATGTTGAAAATGATTCTCAACATTAATGATATTACACTAAATGATAGCATAATTAGAAGACAAAAAACGAAATCGGGGAAACTGATGGGCGCATCAATGTTGCCAATATCTCACGGCAATAGTGAAGTGTCGCCATCTCGCGGCCACTGCTAGTCATGTCTATCGTTTGTCCCTGATGATTCATACAGAAGTAATTTACTTTTTTACGAGTATTCTAACGATGGTCAACTAGGTTTGTATGCCTCTCTGACTCGAGGCACATCTGCAGTGATTATATTCCAAATAAGAAAATTAAAACGTCATCGCAGATTAACATCAATACAAAAAACGAGTAGGCCTCCTCACTCGAAAGTAAAGAATTTACCAAAGTATCCCAATGAAGACTCACCTGTCCCATATATCACTGTTCAGATGGCCAGATAGCAAAATAGTTGTCATTCCAAGGTACGCATTCAAGGTATCAATTGATTTTACGCGGGGAATTTCAAGTGATTGTATAGCATGTGGCATCATTGAGGAAAACTCTTATATGAATGACTTTGCTTGAGCATTACATGCTGATAGCGCTTTCGGTTGACCATTTTAATCTCACTTTGAAAAACTTGAAAGATACAGTAGAATAAATGCAAAATCCTTGCTAGTTTTGATTTATCCCCGCTTACTACACTTATTCCCCTTTTGTTTATAACTTTATGCGACACTAGGCCGAGTACAGGACCCTAAACGTCCAAGTTCTTTTAATCCTAGAAAAAAATGCACAGAGCGCCCCGCGCTATTAGTGGAGGGAGTTGTAGTGATTGGCAGAATATATTCAATTATCATGATTCACTTCAAAAAACACATTCAATTCATAGGGCCTAAAGAGGCCCGAAAAGTAATGTTTTACATTCTGGAAAATCTTGCACAGGGCTACCGTGCTACCCGCTGGGGAGCATGTCGTGATAGCATAATGTATTCACATCATCATGCATCACTTCAACAAATCTAAATGTAGTTACAATTACAATTTTTAAAACTAAGGGTAACCGCACGTGGCGGCGCCACGGGGGGGGGGTGGTGGTGGGGGGGTGGGGGGGGGGGGGAATGGGGGAAAAAAGCCACCCCCCCCCATTTTTTTCTTTTTCCCTACCTAGTTCCCTAACCCACCCCCCCCCCCCCCGCCATAAAGAAAAGGGAGGGTCTTGGCAAAATTTGGCGATTTGGGGCAAAAAATCGCAACATTTTTGGGCCAAAATTGGTTAAAAAATCTCCAAATATGCTAAATACTTTGCCACCCACCCCCGAATTTAACTTTTGCCCCCAACCCCCAAAAAAATCACTTACCCCCGTTTGCCCCCCCCCCCAGAAAAAGAGGTCTGGCGCCACCACTGGACACCGCATGATGGAAAACACGTGACCCAGCCTATGACCTTCCCTCCGTGCACTGGTTTATCCCAGTAAGAAACGACGCCATTCGTGGACACCACTACAATCAATGTCCTGGTATATAACGCTGCTATATCTGGGCATGAACTACAATCAATGTCCGGAGTATAACGCTGCTATCGCTAGGCACGACCACCGTCAATGCCTCGGTGTATGACGCTGCTATCTCTGGGCACGACCACAATCAATGCCCCGGTGTGTAATGATTCTATGTAACCTATATACTCACGATGGTAAGTGGGTCAGTGTTTCCATGACTTAACATAAGGGGGAACATTTAGTATTTATTTATAACATGAGAGTGGTGTGAAAATAACACATTCATTCTTTACCAATACATATCAGTTCGAACATCTGCACGTGCCATTCAATACTACTGCGACGGAACGACCGACCGCGACACTCTCTACAACTCAATCAACCTAACATATTATGTAGACTACCATAATGGATCACCAATACTAGTGAATTGTGTAAGGTGTGCATGTGTGCATGTGTACGTGCGAGGGGTGTAGGTGTATGGATGAGTGTGCACGTGAGGGTGTGTGGATGTGCAAGGGTTTACATGTAAGAGTGGTTTGAATGCATGTGTGAGTTCATGAGGGTGTGCATGCATGGGTGTGTACGAATGAGCGTATAAGGGCATACATGTATGTGGGTGTGTGGTGCATGCGTGGTATATCGAAGCTGAGGATGTGCATGTCTGGGTGTGTATGAGGTGTGCATGTGTGAGTGGGTGTCATGTATGAGGGTTTGCATGTGTGAGGAGTGTGCATAAGGGTGTGCATGTAAGAGTGGTGTAAGTGTGCATGTGTGGGTGTATGAGGGTGTGTATTTGTGGGTGTGTATGAGTGGGTGTGTGGAAGTATGAGGGTGTGTATGTGTGGGTATGAGGTGTGCATGTAAGAATGGTGTATGTGGATGTATATACGTGGGTGTGTATGAGAATGGGTGTGTGGAGCGAGTGTGCATCTATGCGGGTGTGAGAGTGTACATGCGTGGGAGTATGGCATAAGGGTGTGCATGTTTGGGTGTGTGGAAGTACGAGGGTGTGTATGTGTGGGTGTGTGTAAGTTGTGCATGAGTTTGGAGGCATATATGCATGGATGTGTGGCGTGTATGATAGCGTGGGTGGTATGTGGAAGTATGAAAATGTGCATGCATAGGTGTGTCATGTGTGGATGTGCATACGTAGGTGTGTGAGATTATATGAAGGTATGCATGTGCGGTGCGAGTGTGTATCTCGAAAGTGGGTGTAGGTGTGTGTGTGTACTCAAAAGGTGTAGGGTATGAAAAAGGTGTGGTGTGGAGCGTGGATGGAGGGATATATTTGGAAGGTGTGTGGTGGAGCAGCATGGAAGAGTGTATATAGAAGGGTGTAGGTGCGCATACAATAACAAAGTTCCCTAAAACCAACTACAGAGAGAGAAAGAGAGAGTATCGACGGCCGATGCGAACGATGAACTATACCGAGATCCGCGCGTGCGCACCCCTAAATTAAATAGACCAAAAAAATAAAGTAATTTTCCCAGTAAATAAAATCATACCAGCTAACGTAAATACCAAAAATAATAAGTCGTTACACTTTTGGCGCCTAAGCTTATCTCCAAGACCTGACCAAAGGCCTTTTAACTCATGGCACTAGCAGTAGTAATCAAAAAAACATCAATAATCAATATCCTTTACACTCATGTAGCGGGGGATGGCCTGCCCCAAAAACTCAGAGAATAAGACCAGCCGCAAGTAGCGCGGCACAATTTTCCAGAAAGCGACCGGAGAGCACAGAACCCTATCGCAACCGTGGGTAGTTGGTGTCTGAGAAACCACCGCTGCAACGTAGAGCTAGAGATACTACAATGCACACCATAATTTTAGTTTACATACATTTATTTTTCACATCACCTAAAGAAAATGACAAGACATGGTTCAATTGTCACATTTGCATATATACCAACTCACTGAAAATCACCTTCGACACCAGCTTTTGATTTCGACCCTTTCTCATACAGATGGCTTGCTATACTCAATTTTGTTACCAATTAAATAACATTTGTATTATGATCGACCACACACAACATATGACCTCAATATCAAAATGGCTCACTATACTTCACATTTGCACCAATGTTCACATAAAAGTCAATGCACTTTTCATGATAAACCTGATTTTCCTTTTTCCAACACAATTCCACATCTACATAAAAAGAGTGTCTAAAAATACAGAGGTTTACACATGCAATGCTTTTTATGCACTCCAACATGGGGAAAATTGACCACAATTTTAACATACCACTGTACCATAACTTCCGTATAATGCTGCATTCCTATTTAAAATTCACCTCATTACAAAACAAATACAATTTCGACAAAACTTACAATTCTGAATACCAACACTAGATAGTGTACAACCAGGCATTTCAACAATTGCAGAAAATAAATTCACAATAGCAATCTTCTCCCTACAAACATGTACTACATCACAAAATCATGTAATTCTGTATACCAACACTTATTTGTGTACAACCAGGCATTCAGCAGCAATTACAAAAATTAAATTTATAATAGCAACACTCTTCCCACATTACCATAAGCAAAGCACAGCGTTTCTTCCTCAATTCAAAAAGATCTCTCTCACACACACACACACACACACCCTCCTTCTGTAACTCACTGTTTACATTGCAACTCAACTCAACATCGCAACTCAACTCAACATCACAACTCGCCCAAATCCAACCTCTCATAAATAATCATACTCAAACCTGCAACTCACACAGTGATGCACAGTGCTCTGACCCATCATGTGTTGTTTACTAACTCGCAATGCGCAATACTCTACCCTCCCTACAATTGGCACAGCTCTTTTAACCGTCATCCAGCGTCTCAAAATCAACTTACTAAAAGTGACATTCCGCCACGTCTGGCATGTCATCTCCATTTACATCCGTCGGACCTATACATAACCCCCTTCACTACCTCAAGCTTAATTTAAACTACATTAACACAACAATATTCAAAACCGCTTTCAAACAGCACTATAACTCTAGTTCGCGCAACATGCCCACAACACACAAGGTCAATGCACTTTGCATAAAATTAAATACAATGATTTACAACAAATAGAAATTTCATTTTAACTCTGAATATACTGTAACCACAAGTTCTTTCAGATGCCAACCAAAATTTCAATAAAATAAATTATGTTTTCCACTCTCATACACAACACATGCAACCTCACACTTTAATCACAATGCAGCCGCACACTCTCCCCTAACGCTATCCCACACTAACCCAAATCTTAATCTTTAAACTGAAACCAAAGTTCTCATTATCACCATCCAATAATCATATAACCTCAACCACCTCCCAATCAATCCCAATGTTTCAGCCTACTATAACTCGCTGGTCATCTTAAACTCGCCATAATAATACTCATCTCCCAGTAACGACTCTAACCCTTGCTACCCACATGACCAAACCCCTTATCACGAGCAATCATCAACAATCACACACACATTACTGCAACTCACACATCTCACAACACACCTATCAACACACTCAACCCAACATCTTAACACATTTGGCCGACCATAGCAGAACTTGTGAATGTTGTTATACAGCATGCACAAAATGTTTACAAACAACCAGTACCTCATTCAGTGCAATCAACGCATGACTTTAAATTTGGATAGACTAAAACCTGAATCATCACACCTTTTGAACCACAATTTACACTTTAATAAACTGCGCGCAACTTAAAGGTATGAGTTGTATAGAACTCAACTAGACATGTTACAAAACATGGGGATGTTTACATTTTGCAATCAAGTTTTGTGCTGCCTGCTGTTTTTTTAAACTTTTGATTTTTAACACCAATTTAATTACCTAACCTAACCTCAGAATATCACAAAATCACACATTTGAATACTAACGACTCCTTTAATCTCCCCCCCCCAACACATCTGATTATCTCCAAATTCAAAAATCTCACCCAATTTAACCAATTGATAAAAGGAAAACTTAGTTTCCGAGGCTCACGAAACTCCAACCTCACAAAGCCCATCCTCCAATTTAACCCCCAACAACAACCACACATTTATAATTTACTCACAATCAATGGTCACAATCAAAAGTCGTTACAAATATATAATGACTCATGTCAGTCTTGCCTCATAGGTCCGATGCTTGTCTGGGTTTCTTCAGCTGTCTTGTGTCTTGACTGTGCCGTCGAACTTATGTCGCGTTAAAACTGGAGTAACATTAAATCCCAATTTTTATGCATAAATCTCTAAAACCGAGCGGCCACTATTTACCGAATAAAAATCCGATTTTGTGCACAATTCCAGCGTGTAGAGTCCCTTTTGCGTCAATCTTAGGGACGTACAAAGGCGAGAAAATATGGCGTAAGTGGTAAAGATGCTGGGATTCCTGTCATCTTAGGTGCAATTCTGTCAGTTCTGATCACTCTCCCTCCATTTGTTATGCCAGCGGATGGAACCAAAATCACTGGCATTACTAGTATTTTGTGTTTCTCTTGTGTGTACGCTGTTGACTTAGGTAAAACAAACAGCGGTAACTCCATGGGTAAAAATGTCCACATTCACACAGGCTCTAACAGCCTGCCTCGTCAATCTTTTAACTCTTGGTCGGCCGCCAAACCTCTCCTTATCTAGTTTTATTCATTAAAAGTCCATGTGTCTGTATGAAATCGTCCGTACCAAAGTCCCGCCACCCCAAGTTTTGTCTATTCGCCACATGTCTGAATCGTCTCCCCCTCGCGAAAGTTATATGTTTAGCTCGACATGTCTACGTCCGTCTCCCCATTTCCACAGTTCATTGTTGCTCGCCAATGTCGGAAGTTCCGTCTGCTCAGCTCTACATTTTATGTTTGCTCGCATGTCTGAAGTCCGTCTGCTCATCGCCCCAACTTTTCCGAGCGCGTAAACCCAAAATTTTCTAGTCAGTCAGCCGACCAAGGCCAACCAATCACATGCACGAAGTCGGGGAATTCCCAGGTGACGTAATTTTGCGGTCTCGAGTCCGGAGTAGGACGTTTGTGCCCGTCCACCCACCTGTCGTGCTCTTTTTAGAACAACGCGTACCAAATGCCACAAACAATCGTGAAGAGGTAAACCGACTAGGGAAATCCGTTACACTCATAAACGGTTAGTTACCCTATACTTCTCATACATACATAAATCTCTCGATTTCTTAATACTTCATTACTACGGTGACGCAATACTAACCTCTAATTAGTTTAATGTTTAATGATTACATTTTAATTTATTCAATATCAATAACTAAAAATATTTAATTCTAAAATTACACCCCCCCAAATCCTATAATATTTATACACCCTCTAATATTATTTTTATCGAAATGTATCTCTTCTTTATGACCTTTAATTTATTTATTAAGTAACGTGTATTTTTAACAGCAAACAATTATCTCAATTCTCTTCAATCCTAAAATTCCTAAGCCCACTAATTATGAGTTAACGAGTATATCAGCCACGAGAGTAATATCAAAATCTATCACTCACTCTCTTTAAATACCGCACAAATGCCTTACCTAAATATTACATGGTAACACCTAACTACAATTACAGGTAACCGAGAGTGTGATCTGTTCCTCCCTATCCCTTTAAAAATTCAACTAACATACTAAATAATCTAAAAAAATAATAAAAAGCCTAGCCCCAAATTTTAAGGAAAAATAATAAAAATTAATACGTACCACCGATATGAATTGGTATTTACATATCACCCTCCAAGTTTTTCCCGACATACAGCAAATCGTTGCTCATGCGCATCATAGTTTCAACCGGTCGAGTGATTCCCACACTGACCAGTCTCACAACTATAAATAAATATAAAATGAAACAAATACCAAAATAGCTGACAATCCAAATGTCATCTTGACAATGACTCTAAAAATACTTTTTAATAAAAGAAATATAATAAACACAATGATATATCCTAATAAGTGGCCACGTATCAACCTCGCGCACGAAACACAAACCACAAGCCAAACAACAATCCATACACGATACTGATGCTGGCGAGTTTGATTAATTTCAGGATGGTGGTCAGACACAATCTATCACGGGAGTTTCCGTAAATTGACCCATCTGACACACTTTTTTTCGGACCCACTCATGTGCTAGTTCCTGAGGGTTTTTTTTTCGAATTCAGAAGTGTGTCAGAAAAAAGTGTGTCAGATGGGTAGGTTACGGAAACTACCCTCTATCACCCCTTCTCTACATGATATATAATCACCCTCTAGAATATATGGGCCAATGCTTGAGAACCACCTATATTGGAAAATAATAACAAAAAGTGAACTTTGCAGCCAGTATTTTGGATCACGATTTAACAAATGCCTCACACTGTGACTATTTCATGACCACCAGAATTGACTGAATTTTTGATACAATTCTCGCCAAACATCTCAAATCTGCAACTGTCATCCAAAATCTCGATCTCAGCTATCCCTGACATTTATCAACATGATATATACAAATATACTTGAACCAACTGTAGATAAATCTAAGAACCTGAAAGCTTTAAATGCGCGGTGGTAGTGAAATCCCGCATACGTGATGAGTTGATGACAGTCACCATGGAGTTGGAATGAACGTCGGCGAGCATTAGCGCGCCCACACACACGAGCGTCCTTAGATTGGGTCGTTCGTAATTGCTGCAAAATAGATCCCCATTCAGATCATTCGCAGCGCCACCGGCCTGACGTTAACATTCATCACAACTTGCGAGGAAGTCAGTAAATCAGAGGAGAATAACACATATATGACTATGCTGCGGAAATCTAAAGGTGCAATACTTATTATAATAGTGCATTTCCCCGTCGTGTGTGACCCTTGAGCTATGTTTGATAGACCTCTGCACCTCAGATTATGTTCTGATGTATCGGATCAGCAGTCCTTTTCGTGGCCAAATGACTGTGGTCAGGAGGCACATGACCTCTATACATGGATAGCGCGGATGGACGCATCGAGAAGTGATGAAACTACTTGGTACTCCATGTTGGTAGAGGGCAAGAACCCGTCGCTACTGCATTACTTTCAAGGGCCGACCCACTATGTACGTACAAATTGAATGTACTTCACATAAGGGAAAGACGAAGATGGTTTTGCACACAAAGGAATTTGTTATTTTCAAAACAAACCTTATCTAATGAACAAATAAACGAAAATGCCGGGGAAAAAAAATGAAAATAATGAAATAAACTGAGCGAAATGTCGAAATAATAAATATAAACCAAATGCAGCCCCGAAATGCAGCAAATAAATAGCCAGAGATGTGGTAACTATTAAGATGAAATTGCATATTTGCCGTATAAATAAATATAGAAATTAATAATGCATGAATGAATGAAAGAATGAATGAGAGCTGAACGACTAATCCCAACTGCCTTATTATTATGCAATAAATAAAAAATAGAAAAAAAAGAACGGGACGGAGGTTGGGAGGGGAATGGGGAGGGGAATGGGGAGGGGGATATATGGCGTGCGCACCGGGGGAAGGGGAAGCAAGAAGGGAGATGGGAGCAGAGGAAGGCGACGGGACGGGAAGGGTAGGGGGCGAGTGGAATGGGAGGGGAAAAAATGGGGAGGGGATCAGGGATTCGCAGCGAGGAGGACAGGTAGGGCAGGAGGAGGAGGGAGTGGAGGGGGAATGGGGAGGGGAGGGTGAGAGGGGAGAGTGATTGGACGAGAGGACAGAGTAGCGAAGAGCGGAATTGGGCGAGGGGAGGAAAGGGGACTTGGGGGAGGCATGGGAAGAGCAAGGGCGCAGGGAGAGGCGATGGAGCGGAGTGCGAATGGTGGAGGGGAGAATGGCGAGAAGGGAGGAGGGGAAGGGAGGAGGAATGGGGGAGGGGGGGGGGAATGGGGAGGGGGAGAGCGAGAGGAGGCAGGAGAGAGAGAAGCCGTGATGGCGGAGGGCGGGAAAGCCGCAGAATTGGGGAGGGGGAAGAGAAGGGAGGGGAGACGAGTGCGGAAATGGGGAGGGGGGCGAATGCGAGGAGATGGAGGGGAAGGGGAGAGACTAGAGGGGAGGCGATGAGGGATGGGGAAGAAAGCGGGAGCGGAAGTGAGGGGGGGTGGGGTTGTTTTGGGTAAGTGGAGGGGAGGGAGCAGGAGCAGGAAGGCTCGCGAAGAGGTGCAACTGAGTAGGAGAAGAAGATGAGGGGGATAGGAGTGGGATCTGCAGGGAGGGGCGAGATTGCGGGAGGGGGAATGCGCGATCGCGCTTGAGCGGGGGAAAGTGAAGGAGGGGGAGCCAAGGGGAATATGAGGAGGAAGGAATACGGAGGGGAAACTCCAAGCGTGAATAGACAATATGCAAAGAATCACCTGCAAAATAACTGAAATAAGAGGAAATTCCGAAAAAATATTGAAAAACTGAGGCAAATGTGAAATAGGATAAATAAAAATACAGTGAATAAATAGAAGAGCATGTTTTAACATAAGATAAATGAATTTGATTAAATAAACGACTATGAATCGAATGCGTTGAATGAAATGAAAGCAAAGAATAATGAATGACATGAACGAATAATTCAACTGCTTCATGATTAAGGTCATGATACCTATTATGATAGAATGATAAAAAATTAACAAAGAAGGAGGAAGGGAGAGAGGAAAGAAGAGGAAAAGCGGGGAAGGAAAGTGAAGTGAAGGAAGGGAGAGGGGAGGCGGGATGGAAAGCGGAGTGGGAAGGTGAAGTGGACAGAAGGCGCAGACCGGCTGAAGGTGAGAGCGCGCCGGATTGGGAGCGGGAAATGCTGCAAACTTGAAGGGTGGAGGGGAGGGAGATATGTTGGATGAGCAGGGGAGGATGACTAACTGCGCAAGGAGTTGGGGAGTATGAGGGGATTGGGGGCGAGATGCGGGAGGGAAAGAGTGACGAGGAGTGAACTTATTACCTGTAAAATATTCACACAATATTATAACACAATTTATTTTCACATACACATCATTTCTTTGGGTAAGACACCAGACAGTTTTTGTTCAAACCTTTACATCAATAATATTTGTATACTGCAACATTGCAAACCAATATGCCTACACAGTAAGTAATCCCAGCATTTGGATGTCCTGTATCGCGCCCAATTAGCGTAAATTATGATGTGGCATTCAATTTGTCGATGCTTACTACCACACAATTTTAATAAAATATTAAGATTTTCATTTTTCAAATACAAAAATATTCAAAGTATGCATAGACTCCGCACATTGAATCATGTACGCCGTGACCTACTCATGTTCTGCCATCATTACAAAATGCGGCCGCTGGTGAAGTGTTCCGCGTATGTTTCAATCGCCCGACTATTCAATACGTGACGGAGGCCCGCTATCAATGTATAGAGGTCTCAGTGACCCGTCATAGCGCGCCCTTTTCAGCAAATCGACCTCTAGATGACCTTGACTATTGGGGTCACTCCGAAAACCTGCAAACAAAGGTCAGACTATCCTTCCCTACCGTTATGCCAAATATCAGCCCCATATGTTAAAGCACAAGAAACGCATAGCCCGGACAGACAGACAGTCAGACATATCTAATTTTTAGTATATAGCTATAGATAGTCTAGGACTGGGACTGTCATGCGCCTAAAAACCTATACATCAGGTTAAAATTCCGAATGACATTTCATTCAGATAGTCTTGCACACCACAATCATGTCAATATTTGGTGATGAATAAACTATGGCTTATGTCAATTCGTAAACGGTGCAGGAGGACTAGTCATGGCCTAGAACGCCGAGTACTGCTCGCTTTTGAGACTTATATTATCCGTTTAAGATAAGCATTTCTCCCTTATATATCTCCCTCTGTGAGGGTGACCGTAGCCTATCGCCGAACAAGAGAGTCCTAAAAGGACAATCTCCCCTAATGCATTTAGCCTCTTACATAACTTAGGCTTGTATATTATTTTGCATACTGCTGAACACTTAAACAGTAGGGATAGGGGAGGTGCAGGTTGTAGTATTTAATGTCACTACCAACCTATGTGTCATAATAGTGTCATGAAGGATGACGTTCATTAACATTAGTACGAGATTAAAGTCCTATACATAGTAATTATGTGCGCGGATGACATATTGTTTCACATTCCTTCTCATTAGCTTTAACTTCTCTTTTAATTAGGGCCCAAGAGTCATTGAGTTATTCAGCAAGTCTTTCCAAACTACTGTAAAGGTTACTTCTTTTTTATTCTTAAATTATAAGAATTATTAAGTGATGAAAGTCATAATCTTTTTTTTGTTTTTCTTTTTAGCCACCGAACCACTGTTTTTGTGTTTTATGTTATTCGCATGCCATACTTTATAATGCATTTACAGTGCCATTCAATTCACACTAAATTAATAAGCACTAGAAATACAATCTTTATTTTTTTTATGATATACAATGCAGTCTTTAATCATTGTACAAATTACAATTAGAAAATGTTACTCTTTGTCATGCATACTATAGTTAATGAGACTATGCATGGTGACTCTGCCAAACAATATACCACAGTGCAGTCTAATGTGATTTTAATACTTCACATAAACAAAATATAGGCTATTAATGCAATTAATTTAAATCAATAGGGATTTTCTGTATTTGTAAAAAAAAAATCCTAGTTATCTTCATTATCAACATCCCAAGAACAGCAAACATTTTTACGCCTAGTATATTGTAAGTGCCCCAATTTTAATCTGTAAGGTCACCTATATGCTCAACGTGTCGGCTGTGTGGTGTGCCAGCATAGAGCCTGTGAATCTTTAACACACACGTTTAATTGAGAGTAGATAAACTACTAACTTCTGTTTATCTACTTTGATTTCTTCCCTATATCCGCGCGGGTGCCCGGTTGCCCACTAAGAAAAAAAAAACAAACACAAAAAGGATCACCAAAAAAAAGAAAAAAATAAAAAAAAAAAAAAAAAAAAAAAACCCCCCACAAACAGTGGGGGGGGGGGCATACATATCTTTGCCTACCCAACCACTGCTGCTGGTTCGCACACCCCACCACACACCGGCCCCTCCCAAAGCCGAAAATAAAACACGGTAAACCATACAACTAAGAATATAACAAAAAAAAATCCTACAAAAAAAAAAAAACAAAAAAAAAAAAAAAAAACAACTCCAGGCAAAAAAAAAAAAAAAAAGAAATAACTTAAAAATATTAAAAAAAAAAAAAAAAGAAAAAAACAAATAAAACAAAACTTGCATGTAAAATTGACTTTCAATTAAACTATTCAGAGCTCGAGGGTAAAATTCGACACTCGCGTGACGTACTGGCCGACACAGCCAATCTTATCTTGTGACACTCTTGTGACACGTACAGTTGTTTTTATCTTGTGACATTTGATACTGGCCTTCCTTATCCGTGATAGCCATTACATAAATCTTACGACACTGCGACAGCCATAGTAATTTTGTCAACCTATGCAGACCCTCTACTATTTGTGTGTACAAATGCTATGACTATATTATCTTTGTGCTAAATCACTCATTAGTGTTAGATTGCAAATGCGCTAGACTTATAGTAAATCCGACGAGCATATATTTTCTCATTGTCCCATTCATCAATATAAGATGTTGTATATCGACAGCCGCTCAATTAATATCCAGCCACACGTCCATGCATATATGCAAGAACATTTCCCCAGAATCAAGGATTTGTTATATTAAGACAGTCAATTCCACACAGCTGATGCACCATGATATGGTACACCATTGACCCAGATCAAATCGTCGAGCGTTTTAGCCCTTGGCTTGCATGCGTTCTAATAAATTCATAGATCTCCACAAGGTAAGACAATTACTGGATGAGAAAAAAGTTCGCAAACCAACGCATGTATTCATCCGCATGATAAATAGTCAAACATGTGTAATAATACTTGTTCAATTCACATGAAGACGATGTTCAGCTATCTGCCCTTTTCATCAATGTACAAAAGGAAGTGCGTCTTTGGTTTGGTTTCTCTTTGTATGTAGAATGCGTGGGCAAGTCCACAACTTATACAAATTCACTAAACATTCATCAATGTTTGTCAACCCGACCAATATACAACCGTTTCATTGCGCACTTCAAAATTAGGCTAATTGCATCCCACTTATAATAATAACAATATTTTTAAAATTATTAGAAATACATTTATTTATGGATCGATAGAACAACAGATTTTCACATTACAGTCTTATGTGACAGGCCACGAAAAGGCTTACATATCTGCAGCCATATGTTTTATTTACCTTGCCCCAAGAGATAGAACAGTGGCCCTGCAGTTATAAATCATATAACCTTGCTCCAGATACAGCAGTATAAGGCCACCTATGATTGGGTATGTCCAGTTGAATTTAGGCTGAATCAACAGGTCACACCGTTAAGCTTATCACTATTATAGTGTTATTTGAACCATTGTGTGAAAATTGCACATGTGCTGTGAATGAGACTTATAGACCAACCATACAGCAACCTTCTTTAAGCTATTGCAAACTGCGGAATGTATGTGTACAGTACACATGTACAGTACAGGCCGCGACTTATACACTGTTGAAGATATGAGTGCCCGCATATACGTAGTAAAAGACTACCCTTCAGGGCAGAGAATAAATCACGTGCCTGACCCCAAGTATCTCTTTGCTCTAGACGCATACCCCGCAGCCGCGCGCCAAGTGCGCTGTAAGCCTCGACCTAAACTAAACGCGGGAGCCGTGTCTGCTCATTACAGTCCTCGGTAAGGGTATTTAATGGCCGTCTGACTAGGTTTTCAGTTTGTAGACTTATGGACCCATCTTTTTTCACATTCATGCGGGACAATTGAATATTAATTCTTAAAAAAAATTATACAGATGTTGAATCTAAAAAGGGAATTTTATTCTGGGAATACAGCCAATTTTTGGAAAAAACATCAGATTTGATGACGTCACGGGCATATTGATTGGTTTATATTTGCTCGGGGGGACCCATTCAGGTTAAAAATGACTTTACGTATCTACATGGAAAAAAAACAACCGATTATTGTCATCGTACGTCGGTTTTGAATCAGTAGGGAAAAGGTTAATTTTGTACTGTTTAGACATCAATAAACGGTGTCTTTTGGAAAAATAATAGCACTTGGGCAGAGGTCAGTACAGACCTTGATTTAACATTAGTAGGATTTATATATATCGGTAACCCACGAAAGAGCAAACTGATACCTGATACCTGACACGGGACCTGGTAACTGACACGTGACACCAAACTATGCATCTCGTTACCGTTTGTACTACATACGGCACAAGCAGCAGCATCTGTATCTCCGTTGTCACAGGTAATCGATCAAGAGTGAGACTATTACATGGGTTCTGTTTGTAAACACTAGTTTCAATGCATTTGAAGGACGAGTAGAAGACCTATTTTCAATGCAGTTCAAGTCATAGTGTGGTACTTCTCAATGACGTACTTACCAGCATAGGGGTAAGCTAATCTTAATTGTTTTTCAAACATGTTCAAAATTCAAATCAATGCAAAATAATCTCCTTAGTGATAGCCATGAAACAGTAATAGTATCAGACAGTTCATGTCACATGAATTAAAACATTTAACATCAATGATAAGCTTTATATTTTTTTTTTTTTTTGTGCACTTGGTGACACCCATCATCATGTGGATGGGCATCTCAACGCAAGATGGCATGGCACCGCATGCGTCTAACTCGATCCATTTCCTGATCCATTATGCAACTGTTAACTGATTTGTAATCGGGGTTCTTCCTAAGAGTCTGGGGTATCTCATGGTAGGTATTTGTTCCCATTTGGAATCAAAATTGTGTGATTTGGGCCAAAATCTTACCTTGCATGCAATAACATGGGTCCGGAATTTGACACCCTCAACTTTTTACATCCAGATTTCAGGTGATGAATTTCAGCTGTGCTTTTAATTTTGTTTGTATGAATGTACACTGTTTAAAGATGCTATATATGTGGAGGAATTTTTTGTTTTTTTAGCCTTCGGTATATTTCAAATATGTATGTCAAAACTCAGAAATCTTAGGGGGCCTATAGGTAGACACGGGGTCAGATTTCCTACAAAAGAGGGCTCCTTCATCATGATTTTCACATAGGTTTCAATGTAGTTTGGTGAAATAAATCTTTTGCATAATCATCGCCTATTTTTATTCTAGATTACAATTATCACCCCTTCATATGATACAATTTATATTTCATTGGCCTAGGAAAATAAGTTTGTAATTATTTGGCCAAATTTCAAAAATATTCTGAACGTCCCGACTAGGCAAAGGTAGACGCGTAGTTCCACCCCAAACCTCTAAAATATCGTAAGTCTTCTTGTTGATGTGGATAGGTAAGTATTAAACTGACCTCTTTTCTGTTCAAAGTAGGAGTTCCGCATTTACGATCTAGAAGATCAATGACTTTGTGAAGGTGCAAAAGTGTGCACCCATGTGTGAAGTCCCTCGCGACGCCATGACAACCAGGGATGACAAACATTTGCTTTTTTGGCCATGAAACCCCTTTGCATTTCTTTCTCTTTGGACTGAGTGCTGTTATTTTAATACAAATGGTTGGACCCAAAAATTCAAAAATTGGGCTTGTAAAACAGATATTTAGAAATAATTTTTTCGACCGTCTACGCTTTAGGAGATAGGCAGTGATTCTACAGTTGCATATTAGAAAAAATAATGGGATGAAAACTGAGTTATCTAGGCAAAAGGCTATATGCACGACAGTCGTGCACACGAAAATTTCTAAATTGGCTATACTACCTGACAATACCACAGGCTTATCATTAAGTCCTAACACCATAGTCGAACACCACTCAAATTGTACATTAAATTAGGTACCAGCCATGCGCAAAAAGGCCCCCTACTACGCAGTGTAATAATTCAGTCATTTGAAGTTGTGCTTAATTATCAACAGGTTAGGACCAGGACCACGGTCCGTTGCCACTTTTTTCATCGTCACTGCTATTAAAAGTTAACTCAATCAGCTTCTGTTAAATTACCGGTGCATAACTCAAAACTCAAGAAACTTCCCGCAAAAGTAATCTCTATCAAACTCAAACTACATACCCTTGAACATACGCCACATGGCTACAGAGCTATGCGCGCTCTGTAGCCATGCGCATTGATACACTCTAATATCAAACAGCCATACTATAATGTATTAACCACCCCAAAACCATTGCATCCTGGATTAGTGTGTTCTGAGGTGTCTGGGCTTTGGACCAGAATTGGCGGGTTAAACATGGGTTTTGTGAGCGCTCCAACCATTACACTTCCCTCAGAGCCTTTATGGGCTGGATTGCTTGTAGTCCATCCGTCTGAATGCCTTTGAGCTTCTGAGCGCCAGTCGACATAGCCGCTCTGAGTGCAATTTTGACCTGCTGTATCGGTTAGAGCTTTACTCTTCCTTTAGGATGCCCAAGGATGCCAGGCACTTCCCAGCTAACAAATCGGACGTTTCTGAACGTTCTATAAACGTTCCAAGTTGGTTCTTTGGACGTTTCGTAAAAACGTTTTTGGACGTTTTTTTGGGAAGGTTGGACGTCCATAAAACGTTTTTGGGACGTTTTAAAACGTTTGTAACGTTATAAAAACAATAAAAACCTTTTAAAACGTTTCTAAAAGTATGAGACGTCCAAAACATTGATTAATGTGCTAATTAAAACGCTAATAATTAAAGAAAAAAAGATAATAACCCTTGACATACGCGCCATGGCTACGCGCTCTGTAGCCATGCGCATTGATACACTCTAATATCAAAAAGCCCTATTATAAGTATTATACACCCCCAAAACCATTGCATCCTGGATAGTGTGTTCTGATGGTGTATGGGCTTTGGACCAGACTTTGAATTTGGCGGGTTAAACCTGGTTTTGTGAGCGTTGCTCAACATTCCCCACTTCCCTCAGAGATATGGCTGGAGTTGCGTGTAGCTCCATCTGTCTGAATGCTTTGAGCTTCTGAGCCAGATGACATAGCTCGCTCTGAGTGCATTTTGACTGCTGTATCGGTTTTATAGAGCTTTCCTCTTTCCTTAGGAATGCCAAAGGATGCCAGGCACTGTCCAGCTAAACAATCGGACGTTTTTCTGACGTTTTAAAAAACGTTCCAAGTTGGTTCTTTGGACGGTTCGTAAAAACGTTTTTGACCGTTTTTTGTGGAAGGTTTTGGACGTCCATAAAACGTTCTATTGGACGTTTTTAAAACGTTTTTAGAGGTATAAAACCAAATAAAAAACCTTTTTAAAACGTTTTCTAAACGTTATGAGAACGTCCAAAACACTTGATTAATTTGCTAATTAAACGACTAATAATTAAAGAAAAAAAGTAATCGGTTACTATATCAGAGCGGTATATTGCAAGGGAAATCTACATAAAGCAATTACACAAGTTCATTGGACAGACACAAATTACTCACTTAACTGTATTGGAATTGAAACCTGGGACCCTTCGCGTGGGAGAGGAGGGGAAGACCAAACACTTAACCACTAAACCAAGCTAGACGATCAGAATATGAAGGGTAATTCTATTTATATAGGCTGAACGTGATTGTAGCAGAAAGGGTTGATCTTTTTTTCAAAAGGAGTATATTCAAGTAACCCCATTCATTAACAATGAAATTTATGACACCATCTTGTGCTGTGACAGAATAAATGCACGTGATAAATAATGACCATGCTTTAAAAATAAACAAAATAAGACTATAATGCAAACGTGATTAGGACATTTTATTACATTGGTAGTCTCATCCCGATATCTAAACATATGTTACCCCTAACCGTATCTATAATGTGACATGTGACGTTTAAAAACGTTTTTTAAAGGTCGTATAGACGAAGATGAAATAGACGGAAATGATGAAAACCTTGCCACAAAACAGTTGTAAAAAGTTTTTACAGGTCTTATAATACGAAAGACGTAATAGACGAATCCGAAAGAACCTAGCAAAACGATTGATAAACGTGTGTTTACAAGCTATTATTAGACGAAATCGAAATGGCCCAATCCAGAACCTAGCCAAAAAGTTTTTAAAAAACGTATTTATCAGGTCTTATAGACGAAGATGAACTAGATGAAGAGAACCTTGCCAAAACGTTTTTTTAAACACGTTCTCTTCAAGGTCTTATAGACGAAGACGTAATAGACGAATCTAGACCTAACAAAACGTTTTAAAAAGGTTTTGTGTGTGCGGGATATACGTCTTGATAAAAAAAAACGTTTTGTAAAGTTTTTGATCGTCATAAAACTGTGCTTAATTTGCGGCAAATGTTTAGTCAAAACTGTGACGTTCTGTAAAAGTTTTTAAAGTTTATTAAGACGAAGACGTTAGCGGACCTAATAAAAAACGTTTTGTGAGCGTTATTACACAGACGAAGATGTAGCGGACCTAATAAAAACGTTTTGTAAACGTTTCTTAAAGACGAAGAAGTAGCGGACTAAAAAAGTTTTGTTGAAAGTTCTGAAAACGTTTTGTGTTTGCTGGGTTGTGACTGATGTATTGCAGAAACCTCTGCTTCCTACTTCTATTGAAAACTAGTATGTAGACCATCCTCTCGTTTTCACCGTCAGCAACTAGATCTTGGTATTTTCACTCTTTATCTGCATATGCATTAGATAGGTTTATACATACAACATAATACAGAAGGCTTTTGTTAGAGCGTAATTCATAAAGATCACAGCGCTATAAAGTGAATGAAAGCAAAAAAACATGAAATTGACCCAAAATACAAGAGCAAAGAACAAGAAAACACAAAAGGACCAGACTGAAGCATGCCCAGGCAGCTATTTGGGGAACAAATGTGATTTAAGACCTTCTTGAAGCTGCGAAAACAGTTCGGCAAAAACGAGATGGATTGAGGAAAGGCATTCCATAGCCTAGGAGCATTAATAGTAAATGTCTTGTGCGGCTGACTTAAATGTCTGGTGTGGATTTTGTACAACTAAACGAGTGACATCAGAGGCTGATCGTAGTCCTTCACGTGCTGGCGAATACAAAGTGAGGCGATGAGTAAGGTTAATCCGGGGCAGCCCATTAATGCATTTGTAGACGTACAGCAAGATCTTAAATTCAATGCGTTCATAATGGGTAGCCAGTGAAGTTGGTGCAAAAGTGGGATGCAGGTATTTTGATTTACAGAAGATCAGTTTCACTGCCCAGTTCTGGAGCGCTGAAGCCTGCATGTCCTTTGCACTTTAACCTTGACAAAAGAGCATTCCCATAACAATCTGTGAGGAACTAATTGATCCGAACAATGTGATTGCATGTTCAAAGTCCACGTATAGCGACGGATGCGTCCGATGTTACGGAGATGGAAAGCAACAAATGCGTGATATTGCTGAGATCTGGTCAGTCATTGTCATCTGGCTGGTCAAAAATAAAAAACTAAGGTTCATTATGTCTCAGATGGCATGATGGTCTCAGAACATATCTGAAGGAAACTGAAGGCATACGGCCGCTTATTGTATGGTGAAATTGCCACAAAAAACCTCCGTTTTGTCATGTTTCATTGGAGCAATTTCTCGTCATACATAACTTATGTCATTGATACAAGAGGTGAGGGTGGCAAGAGCAGAAGAAATGAGCGTGACTAGATGTGCAAATATGGTATAAATTTGAAATCATCAGCAGACAGGTGGTAGGCAAGCCGTGGGTTGAATTATTCTGCCAATTGAGTAGAGTATACAACGAACAGGTCATGGTCCCCAAAAGTTTGAACCGGAGGGCGTCCATAACATAGGTTGTTACAGAGATGGCACCGTTAATGCAGACGCTGGTGGTTATTCCACTGAAGTATGAATAAGCCATTTTAAAGTTGTCATTTTTAGACCTATTTCTCCCTTTCCATTCTGTCAAATAGAATGTCATGTTCATTTTACAGTGTCAAATGCTGCGCTTAGGTCTAAATCAAGCACAAAGACAACATGCCCTGGTTATGTATGGCGTTCATGATGTTGTTTTATCCTTCATCAAGCAGTTTCTGTTACTGTGTCCCCTGCGGTACGCTGATTGCAATGGCTCAACCAATCCATGATTCACGCATGTGGCTGGTGTGTATGACACATGTTTGTCAATCACTTGTGACGGGAACTTAATATTTGACAAGGTCGTAGTGCACAGTTCATTTGGATCAAGGGAGGGCTTCTTTATTATGAGATTGATCATAGAATGCTTCAGACTGTCAGGAAACACCCCTGGAAAGAGGACAAGTTTAGAATCTTAGTTATGGCAGAACAAAGTGGGAGGTAGATTGTTTTCACATACCAAGGTGGTTATTGGCTGGTCAATGGTACAACCTTTGGCAACAAGCCACTGACAAGTTTAGTAACCTCATCCTAACTTAAAAGATCAAATTATGCTAGGGGACTTGGAACACTTCTTTGATTACAAATATCACTTATATTACTACTATCAACAGTACATTCCTTGTGTTCAAAATTCGTCATAGATCTTTTTGAATTGTTCTGACAAAGAACTGAGCAAATTCTTCACTCAAACATTTGTGTGGAGAGTCATGAGAAGGTAGTATGTTTTTGTAATTATTAACAACCCATTTAATATCCTAAAAAAATCTTAATGTCAGCATTATGTAATTGTTCCTTAAAACATAACACTTCTTGCCAGAAAAAAATACATTCTTATAGCGATGCACATATTAATCAATGGTATTCACACGCTGATGCTGCTCAAGATAAAGTGATGGTGAACTGTAGACGAGTCTTCCGCCATCTTTTATCCTACTTGCGCCGTTAGTCCGACGAGCAGCAGTTGTTTAGAGTTGTACCAAGGTTGGCGAGTTCTGGAGTGCAAGATCCTTGCTTGTCGCTGGAGCAGGAATATCAAGGACGGCGGTTACAGCTTTCTCATCCTTCAAGTAAGTAGACTTACTTAACATTGTCGGCAGCAAAGTTCAATGAACTGAATTTTTCACTTGAAACAGGTATGAAAATGGCTGCTGATCAATATCTTTAATGTTCCTGGAGGATTTAACTTCCTTTTGGGTGCCGATGGTCTTGCACAAAAACTTGCAACAAAACGGCATGTGTGATCGGGACATCCTGGTCCCAAAAGCTCGCCTACAGTCTTTAACTAGAGTATAATCAGTCTGGACATAACAAGGTCCAAAGTGTGGCCGGAGTTGTGTGTGGGTTCGTGAATATGTTTGATGTAACCCACTCCTTCGGATAGATGACAAGAAATTTGGCGGACATCGGCTCATATTAGGAGTATATACGTGCAAGTGAAATCCCAATAGAATTAATTACTTTTCTACTCAAAGTATTCAGTTTCAACAGAAACTCATCAAAGTCTGATAGAAACTTTGAAGTGGTTAATCATTTTCAGTGGGAGGCAGGGGCTTGTAAACAGTAAACATAGTAGACGTTTCTTCCTTGTTATGATACGATAATGTATTCGACATGTATCGGAAATGGAATTCAAAGGGAATAACTGTAAATCTTAAAGAACATTCGAAAATATCCAATACCACCATGGTCATCACTTAGTGGGCGGGGAAATATTGATAAAATTATACCCGGTGGTGCTTGTAAGTTCACCAATTGCAATTTGACTCTTGCAGCGTCTCAGTAAGTGTTGCATAATGTCAATATTATGATCAATGACATAGTCAGAACATATTGTAGTTTTGTTGCGGACACTTGAGCATTCCAGTGGCATACGTTGATATAATGAACTACCATGAGACTGAGATACTATCACATGATTGTCAATGAAGAGGCCACCTGAGGGGTTTGGGCTTTAAGTTTCTGTTTTACTTTCAATCCTGCTCGTATCTCCACGGGGGGTAGGCCTTAAAATGTGCTTTGTCAAGACCGAGAGATATTATGGTCTTCAAAAACTGGGTAAGTTAGCATTACTAGTTCACTGTCTCTGAACTGAAAGGAGTTCACACCGACGAGACACTCCATGATTGAATTCGAAATACTGGTTTCAAGACACTTAAACGTTATTGATGATGTAATGAGATCAATACAGAATTGTCCAAGTCCCAATCAAACTGACAACAGTGATGATAAAACTCACTGTCCTGTGGTGAAGTATGCGTAGCATAGCAAAATGACATTGTGTGCATGGAGGGTTCCTCCATAGGGACCGCAGCTCTATGAGGATCACTGTCTTCGTTTTGGTAGAAAAGGTGGTGATTATCTTACCTCTTTTCTGTTCAACGTAGTAGTTCCGAGTTACGATCTTGAAGATCAAATGATTTTTGAAGGGCAAAATTTTCCACCATGTGGAGTCCCTCGCCGACGCTGACACCGGGATGACAACATTGCTTTGTTGGCATGAAACCTTTGATTCTTTCTCTCTTTGACTGAGAGTGCTTTTTTTTTTATTTAATCAAATGATCTGAGGACACCAAAAATTCAAAAAATTGGGCTTAGTAAACCAGAATATTTTAGAAAATAATTTTTTTCGAACTGTATACGTGTAGGAGTTAGGCAGTGATCTCAGTTGCATATTAGAAAAAATATGGGACTGAATGAAAATGAGTTCTAGGCAAAGGCTATATGCAGATTCGTGCACGAAATTTAAATTTGGCCTATACTACATGACAATACCAGGCTTTATCATTTAATAGAAACCATCGTCGGTAACACCACTCAATTTGTAAATTATGCTACAGCCAGGCAATAATCGGCATACGCAGTGTAATAATCAGTACATTTGTAAGGTGTGCTTAAATTACTCAAACGTTAGGCACCAGGCCCACGTCCGTTGCCACTGTTTTCGTCACTGCTATTAAAAGTTCACCTCAATCATGCTTCTGTTAAATGACCGGGGCCAGAACTCAAACCCCCAGAAACTTCCCCTGCAAAAGAAAAAGATCTCGATCAAACCCATAAATCCCTTGAAACATACGCGCCATGGCTACAGAGCTATGCGCTACAGAGCTATGCGCTCCGATACACTCTAATATCAGAACGCACCATATAATTATGTACACCCCAAAACCATTGCACTCCTGGATTAGGTTTCTGAAAGGTGTCTGGGCTTTGGAGCAGACGTTGGCGGGTTAAAACCTGGTTTTGTGAGCGCTCAACCATTCAACTTCCCTCAGAGCATTATTGCTGGGTTGCGTGTAGCTCCATCTGTCTGGAATGCCTTTGAGCTTCGGCTGAGCCAGATGACTAGCTCGCTCTGAGTGCATTTTGACTGCTGTATCGGTTAGGGGGGGAAAAAAAAAAAAAAAAGGCTGCTATTTCCTTAGGAATGCCCAAGATGCCAGCACTCAGCTAACAATCGGACGTTTCTGAACGTTCTAAAACGTTTTCCAAGTTGGTTCTTGGACGTTTCGTTAAAAACTTTTTGGACCGTTTTTTTTGTGGAAGGTTTTGGGCGTCCAAAACGTTTTTTGGCCGTTTTACAACGTTTTGTAGATGTTATAAACACCAATAAAAAAACCTTTTTAAAAACGTTCTAAAACGTGATGAGAACGTCCAAAAACATTTGCATAATTGTAATTAAACGCTAATAATTAAGAAAAAAAAAAGTATAATACCCTTGAACATACGGGCCATGGCTACAGAGCTATGCGCTCGGTAGCCATGCGCACCGATACACTCTAATATCAAACCAGCCCTATATAATTATTATACACCCCAAAACCATTGCTGAGCTCCTGGATTAGTGTGTCTGAGGTGTTGGGCTTGGACCAGACTTTGCGGGTTTTTAAACCTGGTTTGGTGAGCCCGCTCAACCATTCCACTCCCTCAGAGCATTATTGCTGGAGTTGGCTTGTAGCTCCATCTGTCTAATGCCTTTGAGCTTCTGCTGAGCCAGATGACAAGCTCGCTATGAGTGCATTTTGGAAGCTGTATCGGTTAGCGCTTTCTCTTTCTTAGGAATGCCCAAGGATGCCAGGCACTTCCAAGCTAACAATCGGACGTTTTCTGAACGTCCTAAAAACGTTCCAAGTTGGTTCTTTTGACGTTTCGTAAAAAAGTTTATGGACGTGTTTTTTGTGGAAGGTTTGGACGTCCATAAAACGTTTTTATGGACGTTTTTAAAACGTTCTTAGACGGTATAAAACCAATAAAAAACCTTTTTAAAAACGTTTCTAAGACGTTATGAGAACGTGCCAAAACATTTGATTATTTGCTAATTAAACGTAATAATTAAAGAAAAAAAAGTATATCCGGTACTATATGGAAGCTGTATATTGCTAGGAAATCTACATCAAGCATTATTACACAAGTTCATTGACAGACACAAAATCTCCACTAACCGTATTGGGAAGGATGAACCTGGGACCTCGCGGGAAGACCAAACATTAACCACTACCCCCAAACCCCCCCAAGGGACTAGACGACTCTAATATGACGGGTTAATTTCTATTTATACAGGCGAACGTGTAGAGAAGAGCGCGTTGTATCTTTTTTCAAACGTTGAGTGACCTATTAAGTAACCCATTCATACACTGAAAATTTATTACACCATTGTGCTGACAGAATTAAAGGCACGTTGAATAAATAATGCCATGGCCTTAAAATATAAACAAAATAGACGATAATGGAACACGTTATTGCGATTCGTTTTTCTATATGTTTGTTTTTTTTTTGAGTATTTTGCAAACGTTATTAGGTCATTTTATTACATTTGGTAGAGTTATCAAGATATCTAAACATATGTTACCCTAACCGTATAAGTGACATTTGCCGTTTTTTTAAAACGTTTTGAAAAGGTCTTATAGACGAAGATTTAATCGACGAAATGAAGAACCATGCCAAACGTTTTAAAAACGTTTTTACAAGGTTGAGAATACGGAGACGTAATAGACGAATCCAGAACCTAGCAAAAACGATTGATAAGTGTTTACAAGCTCTGGTAGACGAAAATCGAAATGGACCAATACAGAACCTAGCCAAAACGTTTAAAAAAGTATTTATCAGGTAATAGACGAAGATGAAATGGATGAATGAGAACCTTGCCAAAAGTTTTTAAAACGTTTGTCAAGGCTTATAAGACCGAAGACGTACATAGACGAAGGTAAACCTAACCAAAACAGTTTTAAAAAGTTTTTGTGTTTGTGGGATTACGTGCTTGATAAAAAAAACGTTTGTAAACGTTTTTTGGACGTCAGAGAACTGTGCCTTAATTTGCGGCAAAATGTTTAGTCAAAACTGTGACGTTCTGTAACGTTTTTTTCAAACGGTATTAAAGACGAAGACGTTTAGCGGACCTAATAAAACGTGTTGTGCGCGTTTTATTAAGACGAAGACGTCGTTATTGCGGACCTAATAAAAAACGTTTTTTAAACGTTTATTAAAGACGAGGACGTAGCGGAACTAATAAAACGTTTTTTGAACGTTCTGAAAACGTTTTGTGTTGTGGTGGTTGACTGATGTATTGCAGAACCCCTCTGCTTCCTACTTTATTGGAAAATAGTATGTAGACCATTCCTCTGTTTGCACAGTCAGCCACTAGATATGGTATTTGTCACTTTTCTTGCATATGCATTAGAAGGTTTTTTATACATAAATACATACATACAGAAGGAATTGTGTAGAGCGTCATTTCTAAGATCACAGCCTAAAGTGAATCAAGGCAAAAAAAAAAACAATGAAAATGACCCAAAATGACAGAATGCAAAGACAAGAAAACAAAAAATGACCAGGGATGAAGCATGCCAGGAGCTATTGGGGGAACATATGTGATTTTAAGACCCTTCTTGAAGCTGGAAACAGTTCTGGCACAACGAATGGATTGAGGAAAGGCAGTCCATAGCCTAGGAGCATAATAGTAAATGTTTGTTGGAGGTGATTAATTCTGTGTGGGATTTATGTACAACTAAACGAGTGACATCAGAGGCTGATCGCAGTCCTTCACGTGCTGGCGAATACAAAGGAGGCTGAGTAGTAAGGGTAATC
Source organism: Ophioderma brevispina (assembly GCA_023653785.1). Classification (NCBI taxonomy): domain Eukaryota; kingdom Metazoa; phylum Echinodermata; class Ophiuroidea; order Amphilepidida; family Ophiodermatidae; genus Ophioderma; species Ophioderma brevispina. The sequence goes on along the minus strand of JAMKCH010055657.1, from coordinate 46,790 downwards.
CCCCCGGGGCAAGCCCATTAAGGAATTTGAGACGTACAGAAGATCTTAAACTCAATGGGGTCATAATGGGTAGCCAGTGCAGTTGGTGCAAAAGTGGGGATGAATGGTCTTTTTTGATTTTAAAGAAGCCTAGTTTAACTGCCAAGTTCTTCTGGAGGCGACTGAAGCTGGCATGTACTTTGCCACTTTTAACATGCCAACAGAGCATTCCCATAATCAAGTCGTGAGAGAACTCATGATCGAACAGTTATTGCATGTTTCAAAGTCCAGGGTTTAGCGAAGGATGCGTCCGATGTTAGGAGATGGAAAGAACACTGCGTGGATATTGCTGAGATCTGGGTCCGTTAATTGTCATCTGGAGTCAACAAAATAAAACTAAGGATTCTTATGTTCTCAGATGGCATGATGGTCTCAGAACCTATCTGAAGTGAAACTGAAGGCAGACGGCGCTATTGTATGGTGAAAATGACTCACAAAAACTACGTTTGTCATTGTTCAGTTGAGCCTATTCTCGTCATCCATTAATCTTATGTCATTGATACAAGAGGTGAGGTTGGCAGGAGCAAAGAAATGAAGCGTGCACTAGATGGTCAAATATGGATAAATTTGAACATCCTCAGCATACAGGTGGTACGGCAAGCCGTGGTGTTGAATGATTCTGCCAAGTGGTAGGAGTATAAAGAAAACGGTCAATGGTCCAAGTTGAACCATGAGGGGGGGAGTCCATAACATAGGGTTTGCTTAACAGAGATGGCACGTAATGCAGGAACGCTGGTGGTTCTTCATGAAGTATGAACTAAGCCATTTAAAGTTGTCCATTTAGAACTATCTCCCTTTCCATTCTGTCAAATAGTATGTCATGGTTCACAGTGTCAATGCTGCGCGTAGGTATAAAAGCACAAGAACACATGCCCTTCTGGTTATGTATGGCGTTCATGATGTTGTTTTTATCCTTCATCAATGGTTTCTGCTACTGTGTCCCCTGCGGTACGCTGATTGAAATGGCTCACCCAATCCATGATCAAGCATGTGGCTGGATGATGCTTATCGGAACCACATGTTTTTCAATCACTTTTGACGGGAACTTAATATTTGACACAGGTCGGTAGTGCTACAGTTCATTTGGATCAAGGGAGGGCTTCTTATTATGGATTGATGATAGCATGCTTCAGACTGTCAGGAAACACCCTTGTGGAAAGAGACAGTTTAGGATCTTAGTTATGGCAAGCACAAAAAGTGGGAAGATTGTTTGTCTCAAAATTACCAGTTGGATGGGTCAATGGTACAACTTTGGCCAACAAGGCCACTGACAAGGTTAGTAAACTATCCTCACTTAAAAGATTCAAATTTTCTGCTAGGGGGACTTGGCACACTTCTTGGATTCAAATATCAAGATATTACTACTATCAACATACAATTGCTTGGTTCAAAATCCGTATGATCTCTTTGACTTTTTTCCCTGAAATACTGAGCAAATTCTTACTCAAACATTGTGGAGATTATGAGAAGGTAGTATTTTTTTTTGTAATATTTAACAACCATTACTTATCCTTAAAAAAAAAATCTTAATGTTCAGAATTAGTAATTGTTCCTTAACATAACACTTCTTTGCCAGAAATAATACATTCTTTATATGCTGCACATCTAATACAATGGTATTCAAACCTTCTGATGTGCTCAGATAAAGATGATGGTGGTGAACTTCTAGACGAGTCTTCCGCCATCTTTTCTCATAACTTGCCGCCGTAGTCGACGAGCAGCATGGATGTTAGAGTTGTACAGGTTGGCGAGTTTGGACGTGCAAGATCTTGTTGTAGCTGGAGCATGAATATCAAGGACGGCTGTTACAGCGTGTCTGCAAACCTTCAGGAAGATTATTAACATTGTCGGCCAGCAAAGTTAAATGAACTGAATTTTTCATTGAAAAGGTCATGAAATGCCTGCTGATCAATATCTTTAATTTCCTGGAGGATGGATTTAAACTTCCTTTTGAGCCGCTGGTCTTTGCACAAAAAAATTTGCACAAAACGGATGGTGATCGGACATCTGGTCCCCCAACTCTCAGTCTTTAACTAGGATTATCATACAGTCTGACCATACAAAACAAGGTCCAAAGTGTGGCCGTATTTGTGTGTGGGTTCGTGAATATGTTGATGTAAACCCACTCCTTCGATTGATGACGAAGCTGGGGACTGGCTCTATTAGGAGTATCTACCGTGCAAGTTAAACCCCATTAGCATAATTCCTTTTTGACTCAAAGTATTCGTTTTCAAACAGAAACTCATCAAAGTCTGATAGAAACTTGAAGTGGTTTAATCTATTTTAGTGATGGAGGGCGTTGTAACAGTAAACATAGTAGACGTTTTTTGACTTGCATGATTACGATAATGTATTCGAAGTATCGGAAGGGAATTCAAAGGGAATACTTGTTAAATTTAAATGAACATCGATAAAGTATTCCCAACTACCACCATGGTCATCAGTCGTGGGGCGGGGAATTGATAAACTTTACCCCGGTGGTGTAAGTTCACCACCTTGCATTTGATCTCTTGCAGGTGTCTCAGTTAGTTAAGCATAATGTCAAATTATGATCAATGGAATGTCAGCACAGAGTGGAGTTTGTGCGGAAAACTTTGAGCATTCCAGAATGGCATACGTTTTGATATAAGAACTACAATGAGAATGAGAGTACTATAACATGATGTCAATCGAGAGGCACCTGCGGGGTTTGGGCTTAAGTTTCTGTTTTACTTTCAATCCTGATATACTCAACGGTGGGTAGGCCTAAAGTGTCTTTTTCAAGGACCGAGAGAATTCTGGTATTCCCAAAAAACAACTTGAGTAAGTCTAGGCATTACGAAGTTTTACTGTCTCTGAACTGAAGGAGTTCACACCTACTATACACTCCCATTATTGCAATTAGATTATGGTTTCAATTGACCATTAAAAGGATTGATGCTGTAATGAGATCAATATCAGAATTGTCAAAGTCCAATCAAACAACTGACAACAGTGATGATAAAACTCACTTGTCCTGTGGTGAAGTATGGTAGCATACGGCAAAAGGAGTGGCATGGAGGGGTTCTCCGCCATAGGGACCGTCAGCTCTTATGATGATCACTGTTTCGTTTTGGTAGAAAGGTGGTGATTGATATCCTGGTCTTAGTGTCCTCAGTGTTAGGAGGGACCACTATTTGTTTGTGTGTTCTTAATCCATCATTGGCCCTCGTCAGAATGGTTGGTTGCTCTGTCTTAGGCGTTGGTATGACTGGATTTCGATAGGTTGTAAAGGGTGAGTTCAAAAAGATGTACACCGTTGTTGAATTTTTCGAACCGCAGTGAAAAAATCTACCGACAATATTGAATATGACATTTAAAAGAAGATTATTTCACCTACTAGAGCAATTTTGAATTTTGAACTTGCATTGAGAAGTTATGTAACTTAAAGCTAGGTACCCATTTTTCACTCCTTCCACGGAATCCATGTTGGGAATATGTCAAAGAGACTTGCATGAGTCACACAAGAACCTATGGACATTCTTCGCTTTGCTACTTTGAAGACCTTTCAAATATCAAAGAAAAGTCAAACTCAAAAACTATTCATTATTGTGAAATCACGAACAATTATGGAATCTTATACACCCTTATACAAGACTCCTATACAAACTTATCAAAATATCTTTTCGAGCAAACTTTGAATGAAATATGTAGCGATCCTATGCAATTACGCGGTTTTGCCACATTTTCACAGACGCCTCATAATTGTTGGGTGGAGGGAGGGCACTTTGGGAATCAATAGTTGACACGGCATTCTAGCGGTCTATCGTATATACTTGCATCTCAATCCTTCTCTAGCCTTCCCTTTCTTTTCTTTACTTCCTTTCTGCTTGTTCCTTTCACCACTTTTGCCTTTGACTGGTAGCTCAGAAACATGGGAGTGGACAATGCGTCCCCGTCCCCTGCCCTGTTACGCTACTGCCATTGACTATTGTGAAGATATATTATCAATAACAGATTGGTATGATAGGTAAGGTTTTTTAAAAAAAAAGCAAAGGTTAATAAGCATTAGTGCAATAAACTCCACGGCTTTTGCTGCTGTGGACGTGAAAAATTGTACATCCGTGGTCAATGTGGTTTTTGGCGACTTTTCGTTCATTTTACAATATCTACATATGCGAAAAGGTTAAACTTTCGATTTTTTTTAACAATGACAGTGGAGTATAATGAGCTTTGTTTTCCAGTATAAAACCCATTCCTAAAACTTGTAAATTTTTTATATTTTTTTAAATCGGGTGTAAATCTTTTTTGACTCCCCCTGTACATCATCTGTGCGCAAAGATATTCTTTGAGACCCCTTCTATCTCGGCTTTCGTCTTTACTTTCCATGCATTTCTGTAGAGTGTCTGTGGTACTTCCAAGCTTATTTGGTTAGATGGTACTTAGTTATTTGCATAGATTTGACTGATGTGGTTAGCCTTTTTCAGTTGCAGGCCAGAGGTGTCCTGCTAATGTACAGAAACGGCCGGTGGGTGGTGATCGCTATACCTGCCTAAAGTATTTTGGTTGCAAGTTAGCTTCGACTACTTCCAGAGTAACTTCTGATTTTGACCCCCTGTAAAAATGGGAATTGACCTTTTCTACAATTTTAGCCATATTACCCTATAACTAAAAAGTAATGGTCATAGATGTATACAGATATACATTTTGGAATCTTTATGGACTAGAAGGACAAAATGGAATACTTTACAATATGTTTGGAGCATTTTAAAAGTGTGGACCCCTGTGTAACCTGAAATTGGCCCTACTGAAAAAGTGGCAGAAATGTAGAGAGTACTAACTACCTCATTGATATGGCGGGTCCAAACCTTTCGTAGTGGAGGATGACACGATGATGTTGACCCAGGGTCGTGTTCCTGTTCTATAATAAGCCATTTTACACTACTTACTAGCGTGGCACTTTTCAAAAGCTAATATTGCTGTAGCCGGTGTGTGAACGCAACTATATTCGGCGGGAGCCATCGTCCGGGCTCCATGGCCGATAAACGGCATAAAGCGTCGAAACTATTTGCGTTGAGAAGAGTCAACTGATGAATTGAGTGTCATATTCCTTACCGTTGGCAGTTCGGACTGTGAGTAGCCGGACAATCTACACCGGGACTGTCGGGACTGGCAACTGCATCCCGATAGGTGCGTGATACAGTTACCAGGGAGGTACGTGACGTAACCACTTCGGTGGTAAATAAAAAAAAGAAGCAACTTTGAAATGCAGTAAGCCAATCCAATTCATTCTTTTCTTACCGTGGTAAGGGTTGTTCTTTCTCTTAGTTATATCAATTGCAGATTATTTGTCGTGAATTTCCCCTCGTTTTCGAAAATCTCCGAAATGACCTCTCCTTATCCCTCGTGCACCATCGTAGCTTTTAGCCCATCCTCAGGACTTGATGAGAGGTCAATAAAAGTCAATCATGAACCCATCACCTGACCCAATGGTTGTTTTAGGGGTCAAAGGTCAAATTCCAATACGTTTACACTTCAAATAGTACCCCTTCTAAAGATACATAGTATGAATTTCCGTGGACTCATGTAGTGAGTAGTTTGACATCCCTACAAAGTACTTAATGAAATTTGATCAAAGGTCATATTGAGGTCATCCTGGGGTCAGCGGGGTCAGAAGTTATTTTTTAAAAAATATGTACCCTAAGTAACATTGTGATGGTCATTGACTCCGGGCATATGAAGTAGCTTGAGACCCTTCACCAAAGTTGTGCTCGCCATGAGCTTAAGGTCATTAAGGGGTCACTTCGGTCTGAATATCTCGAATTGTTCAGATGCTGTTCTACATCGTAGTTTCTTTTTTTAAAGATTTTTTTTATTTCGGCGATACTTTTCTTGACACGTAGTAAGGCGTCACTGAGAATGGGAACCTCTAAACAAAACCCGTCACCCTAATGGCCTAGTTTCAACAGAGGAGTTCATACTCATGGTCTCTGGGTTGTACGTAGAAAGGCTGTGAATTACTAGCACCTGCGCAGTTCTTAAAGTTAACTACACATTTTTACGAGTGTTTTTTTTTGCGGAGTTCGAGTGACATGGTATATTTTGGTGGGTCACAATGATCTGCGATTTAGGCTCAACCAGGAAGTGGCATTGTTGTTACGAAAACGGGCACTGCCACATGGACTCTAGTAGGGTTTTTTATTGAGTGAAGTTTGGTTTAGATCTTAAAAAAATAGTAGAAGGGTAACATTTAGTTGGAGTGGCACATGTTGTATAGTTCTAAACACACCACATTCCGCAACCTCAAATTTAATAACAAAATATCGAATAGGTAATAGCTCGGTCTTTTTGGGAAAGGAAAAGGCAAAGCACATAGCTTTTTAACCAAAAAAAGAGACAAATATTTTACTTAGTTGGGCTTATATACTTTAGGTTATATGTTATTTTCTACGCAGTGGATGGGGAAATAAACACAAGCCTTCTGCATCAAATGATATTCGGATTCAAAATGAAAACTTTGGAATGACGCATGTGGTTGTTAGTATGTCACACAAAATTAAGTTGTGGACATTTTGAAATACACATTCAGGATGCAATGCGCTCAGTTGCTGACACAATAATCGTGGTTGCAATTTCGGTTACTTGCAACTGAATTGAATGCTAATAAAATCATTTTGAACAAATTAACCTTGAGAAACATAATATTCATCTCACGTCCACGATCAAGTCAGTATGGTTACCTTTAAAGTTTGGTTTTTATATTCCGTATCATATACTCAAATGATTGCCAAGGGTATATATCTGAAAATATTGCGTTGCAGCACTTGATTTTAGTTTAAATTGTTAATCCCCACGTGAGCTCTCTTCGCTCTAACACCACACCACGTGGATGATCCGGTGTCGACATCCTGATATTCTCGTTTATCGCCGTGTAAGGCAAGCGTGAAATTCAGCAGCCATGATTTAGAACATGTCAGTTAATGAGGTCTTTACCAAGCCACTTCACAGTCAGGACATTAACAATTAAACGCATAAGGGGGGGATCTCCTTTGTCCGTTATTACCACCCGGTCATACAATCTTTCCTAGCAATTCCCCTTATCCTTCTTACCCTGTAGCCTGGTCCCCTCCTTAACTCATCGGCTCACCGCTTAATATTTCCGTTCTTTTCTTGTCACCATCCCCCACCTGCTCCGCCTCACGCATGCACGCTGCCTCCGTTAACGCGCCATACGAGCCCCGAAACTCTACCCGTCTCCTCACTACCAGCTCTCTTCTTTGCGCGTACCTAACATCACGGCTGATTCCCGCGATGCCGCCCTACTCTCCCTTTTCCACACCCCTCCCTCCTCTGACACCTTTTTGCCCGTGATTACACTCCACGTCCTCCTTAGTCTCTTCAACCCTTGTCTTTACTACCCACATTCCGATGGGGTTAACGCCATCCAGCGCTTGGCTTCACTTTCTATCCCTCTTCGTTCTCTCATCAATTGTCTGTCTCCCCGACTCCCGCCGCCCCAGGTCGGCCGTCTCCTTTATCTTGTGCACAGCCTCACCCTCCCTAGTTCCCGGGCATTGCGTTCTCATTCACCTCCCTCGACACCCGTCATTCCCCGCAGTCCCTATCTTGACGACCGGGTATTTTCTGGACTCCTGTGGTCGGGGGGGGTTCCTAGGGACCCCATTTTTGGTTTTTTCGGCCGGCGTTTTTAACGTGCAATATATTTGGTTTATATCTTTTTTGATTGCTAACTTTAGGCGCTGCATTGGTGCAAAAAAAATTCAAATCCATCGCGCCGTTTTTTGCGTTAATTAGCTGGGTCCCTAGAGCCCCCCCCCCTTCTATGCACTAACTGAAGTGCCCATGACCAAAATTAAAATCTAATAGGAATACTGTGATTATTGCTTTTCTAATGCATACACATAGGGCATAAAGTTAAATAATTAATCAAAAAATTCTTGGAAAGTAAAGTAGTAGGGCCATTGCTGACACAATAATCGTGGTTGCAATTTCGGTTACTTGCAACTGAATTGAATGCTAATAAAATCATTTTGAACAAATTAACCTTGAGAAACATAATATTCATCTCACGTCCACGATCAAGTCAGTATGGTTACCTTTAAAGTTTGGTTTTTATATTCCGTATCATATACTCAAATGATTGCCAAGGGTATATATCTGAAAATATTGCGTTGCAGCACTTGATTTTAGTTTAAATTGTTAATCCCCACGTGAGCTCTCTTCGCTCTAACACCACACCACGTGGATGATCCGGTGTCGACATCCTGATATTCTCGTTTATCGCCGTGTAAGGCAAGCGTGAAATTCAGCAGCCATGATTTAGAACATGTCAGTTAATGAGGTCTTTACCAAGCCACTTCACAGTCAGGACATTAACAATTAAACGCATAAGGGGGGGATCTCCTTTGTCCGTTATTACCACCCGGTCATACAATCTTTCCTAGCAATTCCCCTTATCCTTCTTACCCTGTAGCCTGGTCCCCTCCTTAACTCATCGGCTCACCGCTTAATATTTCCGTTCTTTTCTTGTCACCATCCCCCACCTGCTCCGCCTCACGCATGCACGCTGCCTCCGTTAACGCGCCATACGAGCCCCGAAACTCTACCCGTCTCCTCACTACCAGCTCTCTTCTTTGCGCGTACCTAACATCACGGCTGATTCCCGCGATGCCGCCCTACTCTCCCTTTTCCACACCCCTCCCTCCTCTGACACCTTTTTGCCCGTGATTACACTCCACGTCCTCCTTAGTCTCTTCAACCCTTGTCTTTACTACCCACATTCCGATGGGGTTAACGCCATCCAGCGCTTGGCTTCACTTTCTATCCCTCTTCGTTCTCTCATCAATTGTCTGTCTCCCCGACTCCCGCCGCCCCAGGTCGGCCGTCTCCTTTATCTTGTGCACAGCCTCACCCTCCCTAGTTCCCGGGCATTGCGTTCTCATTCACCTCCCTCGACACCCGTCATTCCCCGCAGTCCCTATCTTGACGACCGGGTATTTTCTGGACTCCTGTGGTCGGGGGGGGTTCCTAGGGACCCATTTTTGGTTTTTTCGGCCGGCGTTTTTAACGTGCAATATATTTGGTTTATATCTTTTTTGATTGCTAACTTTAGGCGCTGCATTGGTGCAAAAAAAATTCAAATCCATCGCGCCGTTTTTTGCGTTAATTAGCTGGGTCCCTAGAGCCCCCCCCCCTTCTATGCACTAACTGAAGTGCCCATGACCAAAATTAAAATCTAATAGGAATACTGTGATTATTGCTTTTCTAATGCATACACATAGGGCATAAAGTTAAATAATTAATCAAAAAATTCTTGGAAAGTAAAGTAGTAGGGCCATTGGTGTCATAATATTTATATACTCGTGTAGCGGTTACTTGTATGAAACCTATGTAAATATACAAGTGTAAACCTAAAAAAATAAAATGGCACGAGACACATTTCTATGGTGCTTAATATGTTTAAATATAGTTCTCCTTCACCAATTAAAGCATCAGCACAAGTCTAGGTGATTCAGTGCCGTAGAAAATGCGAGCCCCCAAAATTAGGTTTTTTCGCCACATTTTGACCGCAAAATTCAAATCAATGTTTTGCCCCTAATTTTCTTATGAAACAATTTTTCAGTTTTTATTCTTAAGTGTTGATTGGCTTTGATCTTCTAACATGTGGTGGATTCATCTAAAAATCCTTTGGGAAAGTGGTTATATAATGAATGGGTCCCTAGGAACCCCCCCCCCCCATTATGCACTAACGGAAGTGCCCAACCCCTTAATCAGTTAAGTGTTAAAGAGTGAAGCCATTACAAGTATATTCACATTGTGCATAGTACTAAGCGAATTTTTTGAACCGCTGGCAATCGTGTTTTTGGGCAGGGGTAGCCTGCGGGTACCGCTCTATTGCTTGGGTTTTGACCTACTTTCAAATAGCAGTGGTGCAGAAAAAGAAAATATTCGTGCGATTATATCCTCTAAATCTACCTGTGTGATAGTTTATGAAATTGTTGTGCAAGTTTTACGTAAATATATGGAGTATGGACTCAAGCAAGGCCCAACAAAAACTGAACGTTACAGTACAAAAAGATAATAGTGTTCAAAAGAGTAGAAATACAGGGCAATATCAGCGAAGGTTCCTGAGATTCTACAGTGATTTGCTGGTAACAGCGTCTTAAAATCGTTTGAGTGCATTGAATGAAGGGATGCTTAAACGTTGGGCACCGCATGTAGCAAGTCGTGGGGGAATCAATAAAATAAATAAAAATGCTTTTTTTAAAAGGAAAGAGCGGGCAAGATGGAAATTCTCCATGTAATTGGTATGTGCAGGTATAGTAAGAGAATATTGCTTTATTTTGTAATGCTTGAGCCATGAGTGCATGGAATGAAGGATGCTTAAACGTTGTTGGCACCCACAGGTAGCAAGTCGTTGGGGCGTATCAATACAATAAATAAAAATTCCTTTAAAAAGGAAAGAGCGGGTCAGAGGAAAATATCCATGGAATTGGTATGTGAAGGTAGTAGTAAGAGATATATTGCTTGATTTTGTCATGCTGGAGTCAACGGTTAGATGATATAAAAATTATCTTTCTTGCAAATAATTATTAATTTCTTTTAGGTAAAAATCAAGGGGGACTATGCTGTGAATCACGAATGCCCATTAAGAATGTTTCAGTTTGATGTTTGAAATAAAACGTTTCAAAATCTCACTATCCAAAGGTTGCATTGATTTAATGCTTTTATGTTATATAATGAGGCATCGAGGAAACATTAGTGGTTAGGATTTTGATTGGATCCGCAACCTTTTATAAGAGGCTCTTATAATTTTTTAGGAAACATTGAATGGCTGATTTTGATGGGATTCAGTCACTTATTTAAGTTTTGCGGTTATACGGCATTTTTACGCCAAATTTAACCTCTAGAGACTTTTGTTTTTTGGGTCACACTGAAACCGTGAGAATAAAACTCAGGCTGTTGTTTTCTACATGCATGTCAAACATCAGGTCCATAGGTCAAGGGGCTTCAAAACGCATAATCGGACAATCTGACAGACAATATCCTCATGTTGTAAGTACTATGCATTTCCCTGTGTTTGACCTTTTACCTATGTGCACACTTTTAATAGAAGGTGATATTTACGAGTAAATACGGTGGAATGATATGTAATAAGTCATTAAGTAAGGAAATGTTCTAATTTGTATATGCATTGAAATAGTGCAATGGCGTGGTGAACATTTTTTTCAAATTTGACACAATTAAGTCTTTGTGGGACAGAGGTAAAAATTTAAGAAATATATGAAGTCATTGTGTGACAATGTTGCTTGAAGTGGGAGCTTTACATTTTCTAAAGGGCTTTAAATAATATTTAAACAAAATGTTAGTGATCACGTTGGAACGTGCGCCGAACCTATAACAATACTTTTACGTCCGTCGGCATGCCCACTATCTGGAATTGCTTCTTTAGTTCTGCTGGTGATTCTGCAGTGGTCAACCTTTGTGGTGGATAAGTATAGCATTGATTGTTTCCCCGAATAAAGTGTTTATTTGTATTGGATTGGTCGCATTTTTCCTTTACAAATCGTAAATGTTAGAGGATATGAACCCTCTATTCACTCTGTGTTATATTATGTAACGGCTCATGGATAACTCGGCTAGTGTGTCCAAAAAGCACATAAGTCAACTTGCAAAAACTTCCCACAAAAATGTCATCTTACTACTCCCTTCCCATACATTTTACATGGGCTAAATTTCCCCTTGACTGCCCTTTTTTTAAAAAAGGAATTATTTTATTCTGAAAAGCAAGAAAAATATAATATGGAACGATCCGATATAGGAGCTTATTGATTAGAAACGTTTTACCATGCACCCAAATCCCCTATTTGCATGTCAGGGGGTCAATCAATACATATAATTTAATTTCATCCTACTATAGCTAGCTGCCAGTGAAGAGTGATCTTTAAATGACCCGTAATGTGTTCAAACAATCTGGATTTGAAGCCAAGAAACGCAATGACTTTACTGAAGGATGTCAATTTCATAACGCATGATTTGGAAGACCACGTTTAAGCAATTCATTCACGCTTGCACGGTTTCAGCGCTCTAAATGCATCAAATTGAATAATTGATAATTGTAATATGAAAATCCCCCATTCCGAAGTTGAGCAATTTCCGGTTTGTGCTGGACGATACTTTGCTGTCTGTATACTTCATTTTATTATTCTCGTGTTATGACATTGTCCCGCGGACATTGTGTGAACGGAGGCATATGCAATTGTTCTAATTAATATAACAAAAGATCTTGCAGAATGTTGTTTGATAAAATTACAACAGCAAAAAACAAAGAAATTAAATTTCATGAAAAATTCAAGCCACCCGTCTCAACGTGGTTTCATTTTGCACAATGTCTGTGCCTCTTTGAATGTTCTGCCGGCCTCTTTATTTCGGACGCTTAAAGCACTGCAAATGGATGCTCGTTCAAGTGGATTGATGTCTCCGTGTTTTCACTTGACCACCAGCTGGAATGGTGCAGACTCTTTTCAGTGCTTGTGTGGAATGCAAACATAAACTGAGCTAAAGCGGGCCTTTTTAAATGCTAATAGCGTTTATTCATCAAATAGTATTCAGGAGTTTCGTCATCACCCATCCTGCCACCCGAGTCCTACCACTATATCCATGTCTGAGAAGTACAGAAATTCTCAAACTACATTCTCAAACTAATCCAGATCTGTACTTTAAAAAAATTGTTAGAGCCAGCATGGAGCCATCTATAGACCACGGTTCTGAAAGCTTTTCTAGTGGGAGTTCCTCCTGGAGTGAGCCTTTTGAAGTCACAGAAATAACCTGGATATCTATCGTCATGGGCATCGTCATATTAATGACAGTCATCGGAAACATATTCGTGATGGTTGCTTTTGCACAAGACAGAAAAATTCAAAGCACCGTCTCCAACTTGTTCATTTTGAACCTGAGCTTGGCTGACTGTATTGTGGGTGTTGTCGTCCTGCCTGTGAACACGTCGTGGTATCTCCTTGATTATTGGCCCTATGGTAAGTGGTTCTGCCAGATTTGGCTTGTAGTAGACTACACCACAGCTTACATGTCTGTACTGATGATAACGTTAATTAGTTTAGATCGATTTTGGTTGGTGACAAAGAAACTGAAGTATCAAGATTTTCAGACACGGAGACAAGTGAAAACAATGATAGCCATTTGCTGGGTTGTCAGTCTGGCTTTCTACGCTGTAGTGACATTTGCGTGGGAACCAATAGTGGGTGAGTCTGTAATAAACTATTCAGACGATTGTGAAATGGAATCTCTCTACAATACTCCATTTAATATTACTCTCATGTTTATTGAATTCATCATACCCTTAATCATAATTGCAGCATTAAATTCAATAGTTTATGCAAATATAAAAAGACGCTCTAAGGGAATGGTGAAGCCACCAACTAACCCCAAACCTTCTGCAACACCATCACCATCAGCCTCTTCTGTCACGGACCACTCGTATGCCAGTAGCAATAACGGCGGCAAAAGAGAATTAGGAATTACAAGTATATCTTTGTCAGTCTCTTCGGCTGAGCCTGAAAGTGCAAACACAAAATCAAAGAAATCACTAAAGATAAACGACGACAATAAGAAAAGGGAGTTCAATCGTCATCGCAAAGCTGCTATAACACTAGCCATTATTGTAGGTGTTTTCTTGACTTGTTGGTTGCCTTACTATGTCACTACGATCTGGACAGCTATCTGTGAGGATTGCATCTCTGATACAGTATGGGAAGTTACTAACAATATCTTGTGGTGTAATTCTACCATCAATCCGTTTCTGTATGCTTTCACTAATATCCACTACCGTCGTAATTTCAGTAGGTTCTTAGGAATACAGAAGTGGATAAAGCAATACCTGTCCACAGACACTGAAACATCCGTCGCATAAATGCCTACAAACGCTTTACAATGGAAGCTCTGGGTCATAAGAAGAAGGTTGTGGGCTCAAATACCGTCAGAGTCAGCGTGTTTTGTCGTTGGCAATTCTTTACCTCTCTCTCCTTCCTTCACCCAGATATATAATGGTCGCCAACATTGATTGATAGGACGATAAAAGAGGGAAGTGATAAACTCCTTACAACACACGGAGTCGCCTAAACGCCTCTATCATGCTTAAGGTGTTCACTCATTTCATTTATAGTAGATCCCTGCCAATAGTTTGCTATTGAACGATCAGTACTGAAATGCTAATGAACGATTAATGACAAAACACGGCTGGATATAGTAGCAAAGGATCTAATAATAATAATTTGCAATGTGTACATATGAAATACAATTTTCAAAGATTTAATAAGGAAAACATTCGGCCTTAAGACGTTGTGGTATATATGAAAACATAATTTATCACGGTGGTGTCTTGGAATCTCTATTATTTGGGAGTAGTACATTGCAAAAAAACAAGTGCTAATATGTTAACACTATATCGAATGTATTTAGAGCCAGTGGCGGATCCAGGGGTGGGCAATAGGGGCTTACGCCCCCGGCAGAAACCGAAAGAAAAAAGAGGAACATAAAGAGGAAGAAAGGAGAAAAAGAAAGAAGAAAAAGAGAAAGAAAAAAGAAAGAAAAGATAGAGAAAACGAAACCAAATAAAAAAGCAACACTCTTATAGAAGTAGCAAATTTACAGACCCCTATAGATCCTTTAGGAAAAATAATTTCAGGGGAAAATTGTAGGAAAACTCTGTAAAATTACAATAATTTCTAAGAATGAAGAAATCGTTTGAAGCTACTTGTCCATTGGTACACTTCAGTTTGCTTGTAAACATGACAATGTCAATGGCGAGTAAAAGAAAAATAGCGTAGAAAGTCAAATTTCCAAGGTGACAAAATTGGAAAGCTGCCCCACAATGTTGATTTGGGTCCCGAGACAATATAAACAATAGACTGCGCCTCACAACAACAGAAGGGAGATTGTGATTTTTCAACACATATTTTTTCATAAGAAAGGTTATTATTAAACACTGTTATATCTGGGCAGGCACGGCGCCAGGGTGAAATCATACGAAATCTATAAGATTAATTTTAAATCTAATAATGAATTGGTCCCTAATCACAATCTTTTGGGATTATTTGAAATCCTTGTAATTTAGAGTGTAGGGGGCGAAACATTACACGATTAACTCACATAGATAAAAAAAACCCTAATTTTATGCAATTTATTGCTTAAATCCCTGTTTTTCCTGAATTTAGAAACTCTCGGGGCGGTTGCCCCCGTTGCCACTAACCAAAGTGGTGGTCTTCTTTCAAGGATTAAATAAAAAAGGAATAGTTTGACTTTTTACAACGTATGGTTATGAAAATATAAGACAAAAAATCGTCGAATGTCAAAGGTCGGCACCAAAGGTTAAATTTGTAATATTGCTCCGATTTCTTTAAAAATGGAATCAAATTGTTCATCTTTCCTCAAAGACTGCAACAAAATTATTTTGCTCTGTCTAACATATTGCTAAAATTCAGGGATCAATAGAGGTCAATGACATTGAACTTGTTTGTCATTTATCTCGATTACCAAATACAAAAGAGTGCCAACTACTTTTGTTGCAATCCCTGTGGAAAGTTAACAATTTGAGATAATTTTTAGAGCAATCGATAAGATTTTAAAGATTTTGCCTTTGGTGATGACCTACATATGACAGTTTTTGTCCTATAACTCATTGATCATAAGCTCCAGATAGTACAAACTATACCTTCTTTAATCCTTGTAACAGGATGAACACTTTGGTTACCTTTTTACAGCTATCCAATACACTGAGAAATGTGCTTCACCGTCACGGAATTACTCCAGTTACCAAACTAATTAACTCCTCCATATACACCCGGTCGATTGTTGAAAAGTATTAGCTTCATTGTTTGCTGGAGTTATTTATATCCGTGGGTCACTGATATTTAAGAAACGAAATTGAGGTTACATTTTATTCAGTTTTAAGAAAATTCGTAAGTCCTATAAAGAAGAATACGATGGTTTATGGGATATTAATAAATTCTAGTTAATTTGACACCGAGTTTGGTCTTATCCCATTGAAGAAATCACGAAATTGGTTATTTAGTTGGCCCACAGATAAATTACTTGCTATTTCAAGAATACGTGTGCTTCCTGCTCATTTTGGCGGCGATTGTTATTTTTTCAACACTATATAGTTATAATAAAAAGAAATCAACCCAAATCAATACAAATCGTATTTTCATTGAGTGGCCTATGAGACCTGTCATCATGATCATTAAGCAATATTCAAATTTACAGTAGTCCAAGAATAGATTTCGAGTATCTGTCCAAAATTGCTAATTTCTCACGTTTTTGGCACTGTACCGTAGAAATGAATATAAAGCATTTGATTTGGATATCTAAGAATAGTATATCATTACACCCGGCATTGAAAATCACACGTTGCTATGTCGTAAACCATTGTATTTGGAGGCGTTTCTACAATACAGATATTGATGTTTAAATGGTAATTATTAGTCACTAGTGTTAGTAAGTTTGATTTTCATATCAAGAAGTCTTGATAATAAAATTCGGGCATATCGATGTATGTCAATAATAGATTTAAGATTGTTAATCCAGTCGATTATTAGCGCATAAGTTTAAGATAGGTTGATGTTTCCGAACCCTGCCACTTTCAAGTTCTTGTGTTATAATCGAATAAATTTGATTTCAACACGTACTCTTTTCATATAAAATATAAATAACTTTCCCCTAATTGGACCATCAAAGGAGGTTGATTAAATTTTAAACTGGTAAGCGTTCGTAGACTTATTAGTTTGGCAGAGTTCTTGGGTTCCCATGGACCCCCCTTAAAACTAAATTCCAACGTGATTTTTAAGATCTCTACGATATCTTCTAAAATAATTTTTATTTTACCAAAATCAAATATTTCCCAAGGGGTACGTTTGGCGGCCATCTTTGGAGGTATCGCAAATGATTCGTCTCATCATAAGGAATAAGAAAATATATACTTTGTGATTTTTAGTTACCGCGATATTGGTGAAAATGTGATAAGGGTTGAACTTTTGATTGATCATTGTTCTGACTTTTAAATGCGCTTCTTTTCATACCAAAATAATTAAAATCGGCTAAGCCATTAATGAGTTAATTAGTGAGGGTCCCATGGACCCCCCCCCCCCCGGGCACTAACGGAAGTCAGCTGAGAATATTTTTACAAATCAAAGAACCAAAGCAATTTTTTTTGCTGATATATGTTCACACATACATATAAGTAAACAATTATTATTAGTAACATTAAAAATAATAACCCTTTATATGCTGAAAACAAACAATTTCATGGACGTAGCTAAACCGTTACTGTACAAAGTCTATGGGAAAATGACGCGTATTTTGCAACACTAACAAATACAGGATTCCCTAAAACTGCAAGTTTTGTGTTAAATATATGTAATGTGGGTTTTCTAGAATAGATATCAACATAAAATACGTTTTAAAAAAGTTTGATGTAAGCGCAAGGCTGATTTGAATTTTCAGTCTTTTTGCCCAATTTTCGCGTGTTTTGAAAACAATGTTTTGCCCCTAATTTGCAGCCCAAATAACAAATTTCATTTTTATTGCTGATTTGGGGTTGTCTTATGACCCTTCACATGTGGTATAAATGTCGTGCAAAGAATCCCCCGGGAAAGTGGTTTCCTTGGGGGGTCCCATGGAACCCCTCTTGGGCACTAACGGGAGTGAAAACCCCTTGGTTACTTAAATATTTTCCGTTTGGTTATTTTTGGGAAAGCGACGAGTAGTGCCTGATTCCCAAAACAATGCAAATTTGACAAGAGGTAACCCTACACCGAATTTTATCGTAGATATTGCAAACTATATTTTGCCAAGAGCCATATTTTGGGGCTTTCTTACTTGTTTGTCCAACTTTTGAAGTGCAGAGAAATTCATATCCTAAAAAATCTCCTCCTGTCCCTTTAAGGGGTTTTGACGTGTTAGTGAACTACTCGATAAAATTTTCCAGACTTCACATAATATGGTATTTATAACGGTATTGATTATAGTGCTGCAGCATCAAGTCAAAAAGGGCCTTAGATTTCTACCAACCAGGGCCGGAATAATAACATTTGCAATCATAGCTAAAATTTATCATTGGGTTGTGTAGTTCATGAAAATACGTGATGACAAAACTAAAAGTGATGGCAATTTGCATAAACCAACATTTTCCAAAATGGCCGCCATTTTAAAGGTAAAAGCACTACTAGAGTGACTTAGTGTTGGAATGTATGTTGTCTGGGTCAAGAGGTTCAATATACAATTGCCAGAATTGTCTGAGTCATGTTAAGTTACATATACGGCTATTTTTTTCAAGATGGCCGACATCTCGTCAAAGAAAACCGTATAAACGTAAGAAGATGATTTTGGTGTCAAAATGAGTGTTTTCTGGGTCAAGGAGTTCAATAAAACTATTCTCAAAACTGTAGGATGAATATAAAATTGACTTTTATTTGCATTTGTCACTTTTTCCCCAAGATAGCCCAATATTTTAAGTACAAGTACCCAAGAGTGTTAACTTATTACAATGTCAGGCTTAATGTGGCAAAGTGATAAAATATATTAACCCAGATGCTTGATAAAAAATACTAACACAGAATCCTCAGTAACTCCTCCTTAGAACCTCCTTACTGCGCTTTATGGCCCTAACCCCAAAACATTGACTACCAATAGGTGTGCACGTGACCATGACCATTAATTGTTCGAAATTCGGGGCCATTTTACACTTGACATATCTGAAACAAACAAATAATAGTTTCTATTAAAATAATACATTTTTGGGTGCCACATTGGTAGTCCATGAATAACATGACTCACGACTAATCTGGCAGTTTGAGAATATTGCTGTTAAAATCCTTGACCTAAAACACATCCACTTTGTCACCAAAATCGTCATCCTAGATGCTGTATAGCATGAGGTATAAACGATTTTGTCTTTTATATGTTGACCATCTTGGAAAATAGTGACGTATGAAAACTGCCATTACTTTTATATTCATCTGACAGTTTTGTAAATAGTTTAATTGAACTCCTTGACCCAGAAAATCTTGAATTTGACACCACAATCATCTTCATAGGCTATATATTAAGAAATGTAAGGTTAGTGTCAATAAAATGTCAGCCATCTTGGAAACTATCGGCGCATGCAACATTTTATAGTTTGGGGAATAATTGTTTTGAACTCCTTGACCCAGAAAAAACATTTTTTACACCAAAATTGCCTTCTTAGGTGTTTTTGGCTTTAAGATGGCTTCCATTTTGGAAAATGGCGTCGTATGAAAATTGCCACCACTTTTAATCTTGTCATCACCCGTTTTCATGAACTCCACGTCAATTTTAGCTATGATGACAAATGTTATTATTCCAGCCCCGGTATCACTCCCCTAAACTGGTTGGTGCTGCAGCACTATTAAGAATCTGAAATAAAAAATGGGGGTCACTGAATTGTTTTGGAGCTAAAGCCAAAACAAAAAAGGTATGTTGTCCATTTCTAAACCACGCAAGTCTACGGGAAAAGTCAAAATTTGATGTTTGGATCGGCTACAAAATAAAAAAACTACTTGATAGAATTTTTTAATTTCGAATAAATGTTGAGGTCCCGATGTTGTTCTTCAAAATGTTTAAATAAAAAATGGGGGTCACCAAATTACTTTTTCCATTAAATGCCTAGCCTGAAACAACTCAAATTTTAGTCTTTTTAACGATTTGGGCGCCTCGTTGGGCCGCAAGAGAAGTCCGCGGCACATTCGGGTCGCAGCAAAGCAGTGAACGCGTGCGTAGAGGATTCGCGCCTGAAAGCGGGCGTAGAGGATGCGCGATTGATGAGACTGTTTTTGTTTTTTCTTTGCAAGAATAATAAACAAAATACAAAGAGATGCACGGTATCTGCGCGTGGAACCTTCGCACCTCAAATGCAAAGTCGTCGTTTTGCCGCCGGCATTGGGTGCTAAATTGAATGCTCAAAGCTCAAAACAGCTTGCGAGTAAACAGATCACACGTCAAACCCCTTAATCATGTAATGGTATTTGAATAGATCTTCCTCTCTGTAATGCAGCTTTTGGGGGGGAATTACATTTTTTTCCTCAAGCTATGCGCTCATTTCGGACAAACAAAATAATATCCTTTGGCTTTAAACAGGGCTCACCCTTTCTATACTTTGATTACCACCAAATAGACGTGCCTCATAACAGTGCGAACTGATATGGAATAATGTAGGCGCAAGACAACGCAAGAGGCACAGTGTGTATTGAGATTCTGTGCAACGCTCGAGTAAAGTTGGTTTACTTAATTTACGCGCGGAACGATAACATCCGAATAATGCCCGGCTATTTGGTAGTTCCAGTAACTGAAACCAGAGGGTGGGCATTTTCTTGAACACTGCACGTTATCATTGAACTGCCCTCTGGTTTCAGCACTTACCATAGCGGGGCAATGAACAGATAAGAAAGCAAGAATTTCCTCATCGATTGACAACACCAAAACAAAGTTACTTCAAAATTTTCATGATAAGAATCATCTCACATACCTTCTCTTCCATATGTTGCAATTTCAAGCTAAAAAAACAAGCCATCGATACGCATGGGTCGAAATTGTATGTCAACAACGGGTTGTCTATGTCCACAGAGAAATGCAAAAGTGCTTTCTATTTACATAAATTTTATCTCTCTAGAAGGAAATATCCTAAAACGAATGGTACAGGTTGATGGCTGAGTGTCTAGAGCACACATCTGGAGTGTTATTTTGACATTATAGTTTTTGGTAAGTGTGCAGCAGTATGAAAAGGCATGCACTTCGATATTTTAGCCTGCTCCGGTTATTTGTGCATTGCCCCTTTATGGAGGGTACCAGAACCAGAGGTCAGTAAATGATAACAAGTAGTGTTAAAAGATAATGTTGACCTCTGGTTCTGGTTACCAGAACTAGGCTATTTGGTGGTAATCAAAGTATAGTCGCAAGAAAGCCTTCTCAGCTCTATACTTCATTTGCCTTCCTCCGTGCAGTGACGTCAGCGCGAGATTTGACGGTCGCACCAGTACACCGCGCGCGCTGGCGGTGTTTGTACACGTGCGCACAAAGACGGCATATCTTGACGCGTGCGTAAAAGCTGCGTCAAGGTTGTGACATCACTGCACGGAGGTAGAGAAATGGACTATATAGTACCCCTTTTACTCGTTGCGTCCCTGCTTCATAATAGTACTGCGGTAGGCCCATATGACCTTGCCAAAGAGCCTGCGCGAAGTCTGGTTTCTAGGCAACATTGACGGGCTGATTCCAAAATTTTAATGATGGCACTTCATCATCCTTAAACATTTTGAGATAGGGAAGGGGTTAATAATATCCTATGGTTCTACCGCTGGACTATGATCACGAACGAATTACTTCAACTTTCACATTTGCAAAAGCTGCATGTAATGCTGCTACAAACTGCTGATTGAGGTCAAAGTAGCGTATACATGGTGTTTTACTTGTTTCTTAGAATTTCAATTTTTTTAATTAAAATTTATTTATGTTTCAGTTCCTTTAAAATTATGTTATTACTTTATGCTGGACGGGATTTATTCAATAATACACAATTTCAAATGTAATTCTGATTATTTATATTGTACAGTGGATTGATATTTTCTTAACAAAGGAACAGGGTTCTGTGTAATAATCAACTCATTTTGATTTCGACACGTGGTGCTTTCATAGATAATATTAATTCATAGACTATATTCCCTTACTGGCAAGCTACATAAATCGGCCTTGATTTGCAATCGATAACATGCGATCTTCAGGCCACCGAAGATCTAATGGCAAATGAATGTTCACGCTTTTTTTTTTTTTTTTTTTTTTCTTAGACTCTTCCTCTAAGGCTGCCTAGTCTTAATGTTCCTTTCCTCTTTGCAAAACGCTATCATTTTTGTTAATATCAAATTTTAACGTGAACTGATATATGCTTATCTAGATTAAGAATGGAGCCTTCTGCTGGTCTACAAGCTGCTAACATTTCCTCAAGAGAATTCATCAGTGAGTGAACTTTTTATGTCACAGAAATCAGCTGGATATCTATTGGGGGGCTTAATGTGCGTCATTGCTGTAATAACCGTTTGTTGGAAATAGATTTTACTTGTTGCTTTTGTACAGGACACAAAAATTAAGAACACACTGTGTCCACCTTGTCTTTTTAAACCTGAGTATTTCCGACTTCAGTTGTTGGTGCCGTCGTCCTGCCTGTAAATACTTCCTGTATCGAGTAGATTTAAGATACTGGTAATTGCGGTGTTTCTTAGATTACTGGCCCTATGGAAAATGTTCCTGTCAATTTGTGGCTTGTTATATGGCCTATACCACCGCTTATGTATCTGTAATTAATTTATACATTGATCAGTTTAGATCGAACCATTGGCTGGTTAAAAAAGCTGAGTATTTAATTTTCAGAGACGCGCGACAAGCGGAAAACAATGATACTCCGTTTGCTGGACTTTTCAGCTTGGTGTTTCTACGTTACCGTGACATTGTGCGTTGGAACCAATAGTGGTAAACCTGTAATAGACTATTCAGAGGACTGTGAAATGGAATCTCTATACCATATGCCATTCAATATCGTACTAATGGTCTAATGAATCAATTATACCTTTGATTGTTATCGCTACCTTAAATTCGATTGTTTATGCAAATATAAAAAGACGTGCTACAGGATGGTGAACTCCTACTATCACCAAATCTATTCCTCAACTACATTGTATTACCTTATGGAAACATCCCATGTGCAGTGCGATGACGATAAGAAGTAAATCCACCGTTTGACGCCAAGTGAGACTGTGCCCTATTTCTTTATCAGTGGTCATCAGACGAAAAACAGCGCTAACGAAATCAATGAAAAGGAAGAGGACAAGAAACAAGAGTTAAATTTTTAATCGTCATCGCAAAGCTGCTATAACACTATCCATCATTGTAGGGACGTTTTCCTTGACTTGTTTGGCTACCTTACTACGTTGTACAAACAACAATCTGGACAACTAGTTTTGACGATGCGTCCTCTGACCAAAGTATGGGAAGTTAACTAACAACCAAATTTTGGGGGGGGGGGGGGGGTGTGTAAACTCCACCATCAATCCTTTCCTGTATGCTTTTACCATATTCACTATCGCCGCACAACTTTCTCGGTTTTTAGGCTTCAGAAATGTCTTAGGCGATACTTATCTTCAGAGTCTGCCTTCCCCCCAACTTCGTTTTTTTTTTTTGGGGGGGGTCTGCGAGTAGTTACGGGAGTAATGACTGAGAGCAGTCGAGTAATTCCATACTGTGATCTCAGACGGCGATCTCAAGACACTCGACAGGCCATAATTATTTATCTATATGCCTTCTGGGCTAGAGGCTTGCTGGTTTCAGTTTCACGTTTCTTTAATGATATCCCAACTTTGTGTGTCTTTGTTTTGTTTTTAGTTTACCACTCCTAAGTTTAAGGGTTATTTAATACTTTTATCAACGAGTAGATACACATTGGCAATTGCTAACTAACACTTTCGTTGAATTACATTACTTATAAACTAGTTTGCATTCCAATATTTTTTTTGGCATCTCATTGTTTTAACGTACACATTGAAAAAGATTTGGGTCATGACTTAGTTTTCTGTTTTCTGTTATCATTAGTAATTTTTCTTGACATCTTCTGTACTTAAGTTTTGTATAAATAATCCTAGTAAGTTGTATTTCTTAAGCCCCTTAATTCGTTTTTTTAACTCTTGTCCTTGGTCTTTATTGCTTTATCTTGTCTACTTTTCACACATCTTGTCCTACAGGTACTGTTTCCATCACTTTTATATACCCCGGTTTCTCATTTGCTCTCTTCTAACTTTCCTCCTTTTTCAACCTACCCCATCCAACTCATCCTCTTCAAGTTTCCCCCTCTCTCCTTCACAACACACTTTCTCTTTCTCTCTCTCCTCTCTCTCATTCTCTCCTCTCTTTTTCCTCTCTCTTATATAACCCCTCGCTATTATTTTCCCTTTGACCTATTCTTTTCAGTATGGCCAGCCCCTATATAATACGAACGCCCATTTAATCCCAACAGCTTCAATGGACGAAGACTTTCCGCGCAATCATTAATTGAATTTTTTACCACACTAAATTGAACATCATCAAACTTACTTCGCTTGCTCAATCCGTTACTCCACAGAGACCCCATCTCATCTCAAACATGTTACGACCCATCCCTTCACCACACCCCAAATAACTCGTTCTGACTCCTGCTATCACACTGACGCCGTTTAACACACTAATAAAACCATCAAGGAACGACTCATTTTCCAAGTCCATTTCAAACTGCCGTAGTCATCACAAAATCATAATGAATAAATCACTAACTAACCCTTGATACCTCACCCACTCTTTCTCTGTCTTAACATTCTCAGAAACATGGCTTCGACACCAGTCACCACCTCACTTAATGGCTACAAACGTACCTTCCAGGAGCACTCACTGGAAGAGGACGGGGATTTTGTTCGTTACCATAAAAAATCACCTCTCTACAAAATCATCGCACAACACCAGCAACGCCAGAATTTGGACTACTTTTCAATCGAACTCCACCATTAAAACAACCAACAATAGACCCAAACACATAACTGTCGGAGTTATTTACAGACCTGCATGAACACCCAATCCAAATTTTAGCAATAGCTTCGAGCAGCTACTCACTGAACTAAATAAAACCAAAAAACCAACCGTGATGTCCATATTGTCGGTGGACTTTAATATCAATCTTCTTACTTATTCCACTCATCCACACTTTAATGACTTTATTAACACTCACGTGGTGCACTTGCAACTCTTATATCCCTAAAATTAACAGACCTACAATAATTAACGAACGCATAACACGCCACGCTCATGGATACTTATCACCACTCCACTGAACAGACTCCACACCAGGTATTTTTCACTGCACACTACAGATCACTTCCCATATTCCTCTTACATCATTTAAGCAAAGCATGCCCACAAACAAACAATCACTAACGTGACCTTCAGAGATCACAACATTCGCACATTTTAACCGTAGACCCAACACTGAATCATGGAACATATCCTCAATAAAATGAACCCTAACCATAGCGTACACAGCAAACTTCATTTCAACTTATACGAAGCATTACAACGAATCATTCCCCTTACAAAAGAAGAACCTAAAAAATCGTCCATAAACAGAAACAGCCCTGGATGACAACAGCAATTTTCCAAGTCAATCAAACACAAGCAAGCCTCTATAAAACATACCTGAGAAAAACACACCAGCAAACAACAACAATACAACAATACAAAACCTATACATTATACTCACATTATTCGTATTGCCAAGAAAAACACAACACAGAAACAAATCAGAAACTAAAAAATGATCTTACCCACACCCTGGACATTCCTCAAACACATTCTAGTAGGAAGGTATCCACTAACAATCCTGACCTTTTCACTCATAATAATAGCAGATAACTGACCGTTGCCATTGCTGATGCATTCAACGATCACTTCACTAACCTGGGAAAGAAACTTTGGCTACAAAATTTTCCACCTTCCATTAACTCATGTAATAAACCCCTTTCCAAAACACATGCACTTCAATTTTTTTCTGAATCCAGTTACTTTAGATGAAATGCACCAACTTCGCCACCTACTAAACCTGGTAAAAGTGCTTGGTACCCCTGACCAAGATAGATCCTGGGATTTGTCTAACAAATCATAGGGAATAACATCATATCGCCTCGATGCACATATTAACCAATCACTTCTCACCGGAACTTTTCCAGATCACCTCAAATTAGCCAAAGTCATTCCAACTTATAAAAACAAAGATGCCCATAACATTGCAATTAAACACCGGCCCATTTCTGTTCTCCCCCCTGTTTCAAAACTACTGAAAATCATGTTCACACGTCTGTCTTCATTTTTCCATACGCACAACATTCTTTGTCGATGAAGATACGGTTTTCAGGCCCAAACGCTCAACTTACATGGCACTCCCTTGGGAACTAACAACTAACTCAACCTTGCACTAAAATAAACTCCAACACCATTCGGCATCTTCCTGGATCTCTCCAAAGCTTTCGACACTATTGATCACAACTTCTTCTTCACAACTGTTAATCATACGGTGTCCGTGGAGTAGCCTGAGTGGTTCAGGAGTTATCTTACTAACAGCTCACAATCATTCTACGTAAACTCCATCGCATCATCATCAAACCTATCACATTGCGTCCCTCAGGGCTCAATCCTTGGTCCCTACTTTTCATCATTTTACATTAATGACATCACCAACATCTCTAACACACTCAAACTAATCTTATTCGCAGATTAACAACAAACATTTTTCATTCAACTCTAATATTAATTCCCTTGTTACAACATGAATCATGGACTCGCAAAAATCACTGACTGGTTTGGGCTAACAACTTTCTCTTAATGTTTCAAAAACTAACTACAGCTTTTTCTCTACACACAAACCATCACATCCAAACATTAACCATAGAGTACCGTACAACTCCCGGTACATTCAACCAAAGTTTTCTTGGCATTACATCGAACTACAACTTACATGGAACGAACACATTCAACTCCTGTCACTACCAAAGCGCCTCACGCAAATGGTACAATCTACAGAGCTAAACCCCCCCTTCCAGACAACACTTAAAATCACTTTCAACCACACTAGTTCTCCATACCTTAGCTACGTAACATCAGTTGGGCCTCCAACTATCATTCCCGGCTCACCAAACTAAACCTCACACAGAAATGGGGCCCATTCGCACTTATCAACAAACTAAGCACAAACTCACCCCCTAGAACTCACACTTTGCCATTTCATTTCACTCACTGAAACATTTAAATTAGAGCACCTCAACCACTTCAAACAGCGCTCTTCATGTTTTGAACCTATCCACCACATCATTTACCTCCGAACTTCCGCAATTACTTTACCACAAACAGACAAATTCCAAAGCTATAACACCAGACAGCTGACAAACTTTCATCTTCCCCTCCCAATCTAACCTCAGAAAAGCACTTTATTCATAAAATCACGGCGCAAAACTTTGGATTGATCTCCCAGAATCCATCACAACAATTTTACAAACAAAACTACTTTCAAATGCTCAACTGAAAAAACATTTCTTCTTCACAGAACCATTCTATTTACATTACTTACTCCGTTCTATGTCTCTTCACTTCATTCTTCATCTCATTTCTTTCTCTTCTCCCTTTTTGCTTTTTCAAACCGCTCCCTCTTCACCTCTGCTTCCCTCATTATTGCATTTGTATCATTACCTCATCAATTATTTTAAAATTCCTGTTCTTTCTTTGTCCAATTCCTTTGTATCCTGTATTCCCCTCCCCGTTAAGTGGTTTGTTTGGTTGATATAATTGTTGTTTTCCCTTGTTATGTATATCTACCTATGTAATATTTTTAACGCATCCCTTCTGTGGTCATTTGTTAATTTTTGTATTTTAGTGTAATTGAATATAATTTACTGTTATGGATCACAGGGCCAGTATAACTATAAGCCCTATCGGGTTGGTCCCTTACTGTCCTAGCATATCATATTCCGAACCTGCTCATCTTGTCAAAAGTTTTAACTGATCCTCATGTATTATGTATTAAATTATATATATAACTGTATGTACATGTTCCTGTATCGTACGATATGATATGTTGAATCAAATTGAATACACATCTCCTACATGTTGAATTATCAAAGGAAGAGTGTACCATCATACCTATAAATGGTCAGACAATTGTAACGAGAAGAAATTATATTCAAAGTAATAGAGGCTATCCGTCTTTCCGATTAGCGGCCATCTTCGTGGGGTTTCAACAATACAACTCACCCAACAAATGTAATGTGGTCCAGGTGCAAAGCAGGTGAATGTATAGTTCTCAGATTACTTTCCCCAAAGATGGCTGCTAATCTGAGACACACGGATAAACCTCTAATACATAAATATCACTCCGATAATTCTCATATTTGGGGATATTTTTTAAAATCATCAATGTGCTTTGAACTTTGTGTACGAAGTTCCAAGTAAAAAGGGGAATTAGTCAACTACAGAAATAAACAAAAACTCAGGCAAGTAAAAAAAGGAGGATTTCTTGTTTAAAAACATGAAGGGATAAAAACCAAGCAATAGCTGTAAAGGGGGATAAGCCTAGTTTCTTCTTAGCCCGTATTAGTGGCAATGGTGATTAACATTCAGCGAGGCTGTTTTAAGAAGATGTTACTCCTCTTGATAAGGTAATCATCCAGGTAGTGTTCATTTATGGCAACTGCATTGCCTTTGTACGCGCCAACATTGAAATTGACCATGTAATTCAATAGTTTTGTCCCCTCCAGACATCTAGCAAAACTGCTTTGGCATCATGCTTTTTCACTAGTTATATTTAACCTATGTTTTTTAACATTCAAACTTCATGTTTTTTTTGATTCTTGTGTTAGAAAGATCTAATTAACCTTTTTCCAATCTAAGAAAACGAATATTATGTAGAAAATAGAGAACAAATGTTGTTTTTACAAATGACCTAAATACATTTCAATATTTTCCCATTACCATTTTTCCTCCTTTTAAAAACAATATCTGTGTCGGCGAACTTTGCCACGAGCGCATTATCATTCAGAATGCTTGCACATGAATGTGCATTCTCGAAGTCCGGCGTAACATAGAAATACGCTCCCGTAGTGCTTATTGCAGTCGGCACAGAGGAGTTGTGATGACCGAGTGTGAATGATTGAAAAAATATTTTTTGTTAAGCCACAAGGTCTTCGAATTAACTGCTATTAAAAATGTTATTTTACTTTTCATCGCTCTTTTTAGGAGGAAGCCAAATAACTGAACCGTAATTTTTTTTCGGGTGATTGAAAGTGTCCTCCTTCATGAATTCTTATTGTATATTAACCCGGAATACTAATCTCGCTTTTAAAGACATTTTTGAAGTGTCTTAATGGAGTCCAATAACATTTTCTGTTATGGTTTGACCCGTCTACTTATAGGATTGAACTGGCTGAATGTAAATAGTAGTAGGTTTATAAATCAGAATCCCATTCTAAAAGTTTGGGGAAGAAGGTTTTGAAATTATGGTTTTTTCTATATTTTGAAGGTACTGAATCAGATTTTTTGGGTCCAATCTCTGGGAATGTGGGGAACTTTGTACAATAGGGGTAAAATTGTACAGGGGGTAAATTGTGGGAAATCAAGTCAAATTGTTACAAATCAAACCAATGTATTTGTCTCATTATAAGGATTAAAAAGGTATAGTTTGTCTAGGTTACGACCTTTAGTTCTTCTTCTTGCGTATGAGGCAGCAGCTAAATGTTTGTAAACGTTTGCAGCCAACTCACTGTTGATTGGTGGGGTTTGAGATATCTGTATCCCCCGGCGGAACGAAAGGTAGGGCATCATTGAGAATGTGATCCGCAGGGTGTGCTTGTGGGGTGGGGAGTGTGGAGAACCACAATTGGCAGGCTGGCGATGGCCGCAGCCCCCACGGTACATATTGCTATTGAAGCGGGACCGACTCCTGTGCGAATCCGGTTTAAGGTGACCCATTCTTGCGTGGGGATTGCTGCCCAGTGCTAGTTCTGTCTTAGGTGTATTAAGAGTTGATCTGGTCTTGGAATGTTCTAGCCAGGCAGTATTCCGTAAATTATTGAATTGGGGGAACTGGAGACTTTAGCAGCGTGTCCGGCAGAAAGGTCGGCGAGAGCGCAGTCCCGGTCTACCGAGTTGGTGTGATTCTTTGGCACAGTGTTATTGCAGCAGGTGCTTGTTGGTCCAGCAGGGCCTTATTCCCTTAGTTTTTGTGCGAGTGGTGCCTTCCCTCCGGAAGTCTGCAGGTTGGCCATGCCTGAAAGCACTGGTAGAAATTCAGATGGAGGTGGGGCGGAGGCAGCCATTATGGTTCTCAAGTCTCGTTGAGTACCGTGTCCACTCTTTGTGGTGAGAGCTGTTGCACCATGCTGGGGCTGGTATATTCACAGTGCTGTAGACCAGAGCCAAGCAGTGGTGCGTAGGGGTCGTTGGGCTGGCACCCCCATCAAGATCCGCAAGTCGGCACAGAAGTTATTCCTCGAAGATACCTTGGCGTATACGGACTCAAGGTGCTGAGAGTAAGTAAGCTGCCGGTCAAGCTTCACTCTCCCAAGTAGGTTGGTGTAGGATTGTATGGCAGAGGCGCGCCATGAGGTTGATTTGCTGGCGATGAGCCTCTTGGTTTTGAGGTGGAAGGCATACGGTGGTCTTGGCTTCGCTCAGCTTTCATTCCTCCAGGCCTTGAGATATGCCTGTAGTAAGGCAATGTCTGGGCCTTTCTACTTCCTGTCCAACTGCTGTCGAGTGGAGGAAAGGGCACGATCGGCGGCATAGCCATATTGTCCAGATGTTGGTTTGAAGGTATTGACTGATTACAAGTGTGAAGAGGCATAGGAAGCCAATACAGATCCTTGCGGTACACCAAAACGTGCCTCAGAAGAAGCAGACGACTACTCTGACATCACTGGTCTTGAGAATAAAGCATACGGGTATGCAAAGCTGTTAATATGAATTGTAACAAGTACGGATCCGGGCATGGTCCTGAGAAGCTTGAGGCAGGCCCTGGTGCCACACGGTGTCATATGCATGCAGTAAGGGGTCACCAAGATGACGCCTGCCTACTGCGCTTTTTCAAAGATTTCCATCAATATCATTTGTGAGTTTTACAATCTGGTACAGTGCTCCGGCACGGCGAAATCTGGCTTGTTCGTCAGGCAGATGGGAGTTCGACGACGGGCTCCAGCCGGGGCCAGATATCCTCTCAAGGAGTTTGAGGAGACACAACAGTCGTGATATTGGGCGGTCGTTCTTAGGGTTGTCGACAGGCTGTTTGGTTTGGGGAGTGCGATGGATAGGAATCTCCTCCAGATCTTGGGTAAGGGACTTGTTGGTAGGCAAAATGAGTAGAACTCTGGAGCAAATCTAGACATCGTGGGGCGCTTGCATCAGGAACCTTAGTGAAAAAGGTACAGCCCATAAGGTCAAGGGGTAAACGTTACCCGTGCTACGATTTTGTTGAAACTGGTGTCAAATTGTTCGTATTGCTTTATTGGCATTGTGGTTTTGCGTAATTATTGGGAAAAATGTAACAAAGGTCTAAGGCAGGTAACTTTAGTGGTTAGTATGGGGTCACCAAAATTAAACCTCAAATTGTCTGAAAGAGCTGCTAACCCAAAGATCTTGAAATTAATTTCTGCTTCACTATGACCAGGGCACTAATTTGACACCGGGTGTCAATATAACAATCTGGAGCACTTATTTTTTTCGCCCCAGAATGAAATTGCCTTATCGGGGCTGTAGCCGTGTAACAAAGGGTCGGAACCTATACAAACTATATATCTTTTATCCCATTAATGACACAAAATACATTGGTGTACATTTAACACAATTTGACCTGATTTCAAATTTTACCCTGTTTACATAATTTACCCCCTTATTTACAAAGTTCACCACATTTCCCATAGGTTGGACCCAAAGATTCGGATTAAGCACACTTAAAACTATATAAAACATCTTCAACCTTTTACCATATTTCTAGAAGGGGCTTCTCGTTTAAACCCTACTATAGGGCAAATTATAAACTTTTTAATGAATTTTAATCCCAGAACAAGTGAAAAGTTGGTATATATATTTAACACAATCGACCACATTTTCAAATATTGACCCTCTATAAAGCTCGTAGTTTGGTCATTGGAGCAAGTCCGTTGACAGGGACGAGGAGCATCAACGTTCATATTTCCGGCAAAGACTAGCACAAAAAGAATTTGGCACCCTAAAGAATTTTAAAATTCGGAAATCAATAGAGGTCATGGGGTTGACCTTGTTTTTCATTTATATCGATAAACACATAAATAATGAGAGTACCAACTA
This sequence comes from Ophioderma brevispina, assembly GCA_023653785.1. Taxonomy (NCBI): domain Eukaryota; kingdom Metazoa; phylum Echinodermata; class Ophiuroidea; order Amphilepidida; family Ophiodermatidae; genus Ophioderma; species Ophioderma brevispina. The sequence goes on along the minus strand of JAMKCH010055657.1, from coordinate 14,810 downwards.
CTATTTTTGTTGCAATCACTGTGGAAAAGCTAACAATTGGATACCATTTTCAAAGAAATCGGTGAAATATTAAAGATTTAACCGTACGCGATGACCTGGTGACGATTGTTGTCTTATAGCTCCGTAACCATACACTTGAAGTAGACATATTATACCTTTTTTTAATCCTTGTGACAAGACGAACGCTTGGTTACCGTTTTACAGCAATCCAGCATTTTTTATTTTTTGAAACCTGATTATGAATGTTTCCCCCTGCTGGATTCCGCCCACACTTTCAGGAGGGGCACCCCTGCTAAATGGTTCTTAACCTTATAGAGACAAATCCCAATGAGAAATGCGACTCTGCTCTCCACCGGTCACGGAATTGTGCCAAATGACCCAACGTAACTATCGGCTCCCAATACTCATTAACACTTACCTGTATAGAGACGCGTCTACGTACTCCGTTAGCGTGGGGGGGGGTCCACGGCCCCTGAAAATCACTTGACGGCGGATTTTGTTACCAAAAATTGGTCCTTGGTAGGTATATAAAACACGAACCACATAGCAAGAAAAAATGAAAATCGTGTAAAACGTGCCCAAAATTCGACGACGTTTTCAATAAAATGTTGGCTCATAATATAGGATAACAATAAATAATATTTACATTCCTGAAAATAAAAAATTAAACAAAGATTACTCCAGTACGATTTAGGAGCAAAATAATTGTGAATGCTTAATTATGTAATTAGCATAAAACGCCAATGGCCGATTTGAATTCTTTTTCCCATCAAAACATGACGAAAACTGATATTTAGAAACTTACATATAATTTTTGATCAAAAGTATTTATGTTAAAAAAGGGGAATACAGAAAAACAAGAACGTTTGGGTACCACCATGGACCCCCTTATACACTTAAGTGTTCATCAATTCCCCAAAGAGGTTTTAGCGGATTCCTGGATATGTGTTCAATGATATGTCGACCTTTCATGTGGTACACAAAATAAGCTTTTATTATTTTTTCTGGGTAGTACGTCTGTTTTTCACTGCGAGATTATTATGTTGCACTTACGTTATTTATAGGCATGTTGTATTAAATACCTCTGGTCTACATGAAGCAATTAGATTATCCTTTCGTGTGTAAACTACAGTAATGTACATTATACGTTGAAATGTTAAAACCTCATCCATAAAGTAACCATGGCCAGTGTATTTCAACAATCGTAATTACCTCCCCGACGTGTATTTTTATTTGCAGGAAAGAACAGTGAGTTAACAATGATAAAGAGAGCCGTCTCGGATAGAGAGTATGTTGTCACTGTTTGATTAAGAAAAGAAAGATTTCTGTTCAACGTTTCATGCAACCCACCCCTTTGAATTAGTTGTATTAAACTAATTCAAAACTTCCTTAATAAAACATAAGCTGAGAGGCATATCATTGCGCCAGTAACTCCGCATGCTAAAACTAGCTAAACTTTACGACGCTCTTTACACACTGGTAAAACGTACGTCATTTCTATCACATGAGCGTCACCTGTTTAGGGGATATTGAAAATATGTTGCAATCAGAACAAAATACAACCTTAGCCCAGGAACGCAGCAATTGGAAGAAGCTTGTAGTCACCTGCTCTGCAGCTGAAAGATAATGATCATTGCGCCATTTAAAAACAATTAAGTAAGAAAAACTGTATCCGGCTTTTCTACTGTTCTCCTGCATCATACTAACAACTTCATCTACTCGGTATGTATATTTGACTCCGTGGTTGCGCCTGTCTCCCGTATGACTTTGATTGCAGTAGCTTTCTCCAGTATGTCCAGAGTGATTAGCCCAGAGGTTAAAATATTATGGCGAATTGGCGCTTGACAAGGATTACCCCCCTAAGAATAGCTTTTGCCACCGTAGGAATATGAATACCTCCGTGTAGTTTTGGTACCGGTACTAGCGATTAAGGTGATAAATACGATTTAGGCTCAAAATCGGTATTAACATCAGTCACTCAACGCATCGACCAGCGATGGAGGCGGAAAGATTTTTCAGGGGGGAGAAGGACCAACACCATTGGCACTTAATCTGAGAATTTTCATTACTATACTATATTTTTTGTGTGCAACGATGTAAAGTTCAATCGTGTGTCATTATATTACATTTTTAAAAAGTAGGGAAGAGTGGCAGGCCTCCTCCCTTTCAAAATTATGGACAAAAACTTCATACCCTTATCAATGATCAAAATATCAAAAGTGATTGCATTTGGTCGATCATATACGTCTCGCATGCTAATTACAATGTGAACTTTACTATTCTAAGGTAGTTTTAAAGCGCGGTTCATTGCAAGTTGTTGAAAGCACTGTTTAGCGATACAAGATTATGTTCTTATAGATCAAATTCCAACTTCACTGGAGTTGCTCAAATTTACACTATATAATACAACAATATAAATCATTTTCCGACATGCATGCGATGTTGACTGAGAGAATCGAATCTGTTGAGTTGTGATCATTTAAGCATATCGCAAATAGGTTAGCGTATTATCTCAATCGGCTGTCAAATTAGAAGAAAATGATGCAAAACCCAAAATTAATTTGGGTTAAATTAATTAAAATGCATCTTAAAAAGAAGTTAAAGTTTGCCCTATATGCATATGTATTTCATAGGTTATGAGTTTTAAATAGCGTTCAAGGTCACAATGATAGGGTAAAGTACCAAAAATGGGGTAAATTGTTCGTTCTAATGGTTATAGGAGCCGAAAAATTACTGGTTGATAGTCGTGGCATAACGTGAAATGCAAAAATGTGACTGGGGCTACAAGGCCGGGCTACAAGGTATATGGGAGACCACTATTCGTATCTTTTTTAATTCTATATAGAACTGTGGGACAAAGATCTATATACAATTATAAATTCAGTGTGACCAACCAGTTCGAACATAATCGGACCATTCTGTGATTCACCAAGGGTGACTTTCAACTGTTATGTAGGCCTACCTATTGTAATAAAACTATAGACCTTACATACGGCAAATATACCTTTTTAAAACTTAGGAGTATCCCAATAAATGGTCGGCCTACATCTTTTCGAACCATTGTAATATACGTATTACCACTGTACAAACGACGCCACCCTTTCTACATGTTCAACTAGGTTGATTTTGGGTAAACGTTTGGTATATTATTTTGGACAATTTCACAGTATATTAAAACACCAAAAAATGTTTCTGTGCTATTTGTTTGGGTAAATCAGACAATATCTTGGACTACAAGGTTTGGCCTCTTCTGTAATGTAATATTTCATAAAAATGTCAATTTTGGTTTTTTTTTTTTTAAGTTTTTGTATGAATAATGATACAAATAACGGCCGCGGGGTTTGTTTTGTTTTAAGGACTCATGGACTTGTTGCAAATGGCCCAAAAGTAGCACGGGGATGGAATGACCTCGAAAAAAAGTACGTTAACAACCTTTCGGTCCATAAAAAAAAATAGTATTCAGTATTAGGTGCAGATGCTTTGAATTTACCTTGGCCTATTTGGACCAATATCTGTAGTGTTGACAGGTGATAGTTCATAGGACGAATCCGGGGGGAGGGGGGATCATCCACCTCAATATTTTGCTGAGGGGGATGGTCAATTACGAAACCCCCCCCCCCCAATTGCGATGATGATCAGTGTTTGGCCAAAATTAACCTCCTATTTTACCAAATAGTTAAAAGGTAAATTTACAGCATTTTTTCTAATTTACAATTCCATTTAACGATATTAGTTCGAAATGGCAAAATTTTTAGCACGCTTCACGTGCACATGTGCTAGTGATGAATCTTCTCAGCAAACACATGTTTCATTCAATTTCATCAACCCCATCTCCCAATGTCAATAAAGAAATGGACGGCCACGGGTTATCGTTCACAATTAGCTGCGTACGCTATGCGCGGAGTCTGTATTTTGAGGGAAACAATACAGATTCAATCTAATCAGGGTTATCAGATATTACAGAAATAAACTGTCAGGAATAGCTTAAAATCGCAAATGAAATTATTTATAAAGCGGCCAAATGCAAACTCATATGGCAATGAATGAGTCGCGCCAATGTGCATACGTCTCTGTAGTCTTAATTGCATGTGGGATCGACATGCATGGTTAACACGAAAATACTTTATATATAACTCAACAATATCCAACAACAAGGGTTGAGTAAATATCAACTAAATTAAGTCCATTTTGATTCTAAAGTTAACCGGTGCTCTGTAGGACACAATTCAAAGCTACTAGGGGCACAGTATAGAGTCACAGAAAATGCCGTTTTAAATTTAAATCGTGTGGGGTTGCCAGGGTGGTTAAGGGGCCACCACGGAACGTGGCTGCTGCATGAGATTCTGGCGGGCGATTAATCATTTTAATGGGTAACATGTGAGCTTACATTTAGGCACAAAGAGGTGCAATGTAATTGGAATCTTGGAATTAATTAATTGGGTACAGTCTTAGTAAATTGACAAGCGCAGATAGAGCTATATATTATCTTAATATCTAAAAATCACAAGAACTGCTTTAAGACAAGTTTAGCTAAAATACTCCCTATTATCACTCTTAACAGTGCGTGTTACGATGTCTCGTGAACGTCAAGGTCACAAAAACCCTTAAAACATCAAAAACGAACCTTGTCCACAAATGATCTTAATTTGATGATCATAAAATGACTGCATTGATGGGTAACAAGAATTCCGGAATCTCTCAAAACAATTACATTCAATAATGATACACTCAATGTTTATTTTACAGTCTTACTTAAATGTTTACTTATGGCCAGAGGATTAAGGAGAAGCGTTGCGTTCTACGATGATATGTCCTCACAGCGAGACTCCAAAAAGACGCATGGAGTCATATAATCCCGGGAATTATAATCGATGGGACACACCATTTACGCTCCCATAGAATCGGTCCTGCTGGGACCAGCGCCACCAAATTTCCGTTTCCGCCATCGCTAATTGGGGCCGTCTATAATGTGCTTAGAACATGCGCTACTCATGGGACTCCCTAGTAAGCCAGTGGTGTAAAGGCTCTGCGATTAGCTGAATGAAAAAACGGTTTTCGCGGTACCTTGGATATCGCGAAACGACATCAGTGGTCGATCTGATGTTAGAAATGGGTCCCTGACAAACAAGACCACTTATCTCACTAGTTTTTTGTAAGCAATGGCGTTGTGGCATGACTTGGACAGCAGCAATCGAGATTGAGCCAGCTAACTAAGGTAAGAATTTTTCACGTATTTTTTCACGTTTACGATAGGCCCAAAGTAGTTTGCGCATCCAGTGTACAAAAACTCCAAATCACGCTTTTGAACCCGGTCCGAATATGTTAACAAGTTGTTGTGTATGTGTCAGCCACTTGGGTATACGTTTCATATAGAAGTCCCATTGAGGCAAAGAGGTTTACAATTGATTCCGCCAGGCGCTGTATGGCGTATGTGCAGTAGCGCTTGACGGAATGAATAGCAAATACCTTCATATTTGCATCAATGGGACCGTCTATATGAAACGTCTCCCGCCACTGGGCATGTTTACCGTCGAAACCTTGTGAACTCCCTAGCGCGTGACATTCCAAGGTCGCGTGGCCTCAAACAAAATAACTTCTGACCGTAATTTAACAATGGGCGGTGCGCTAGTGCCAAGACGACACGTACATGTGTGGGGAATCTTCTCAGCCCTCTAAGTCCGGCGACGATACTAATATTGCTGCAGTACCATGATGCAAGTATTAGCAATGTCCGTCTGTCGCAAATGACCACTTATAGGAACACAAGCTGGAATCCTTTTTTATTCCCAAAGCTCTTTTCGCTTGGAATGACAGCAGACAGTTCACCTATCAAGCTCCGATGGTTATCCCAAAAGATAATGCAATCCTGGACTATGTCCTAGCAGAAGGATCTACCATTATATGTAAATCATAACTACTATTAAAGTAGAAGGTCATAACTAATCTGGCAAGTTCACTATATAGCAGTATTGTTCCGCAACTAGGGTAGGGGGTGTGTCCCCTTCCCATATTTAGAATAATATTACAAAACAGACATTTTCGTGCAGTAAACAATATAGCCTAACACTGGCCAATTGATCACACACAATGACATCACTTAATGACATCATGGAACGCCCTATTTTGCAATCTTAGTTGTTTTGCACACACGCTTAGCACATAACTTGGAGACCCCAAGTTATTTATAGAACCTATAGCTCACCTCGAATGATCTCTAACTTGTCACCAATCACATCTAGCCTGGGGGTTCTAATAATATTTGCTCAGGGCCAAAGTTCCGACACTATTTGAAAGTGCAGCTCGAAGCCAAATGCAAAACAAAATTCTTAGAGCAGTGAAGGGTCAAACATCACTAGTTTGCGGGCCGGAAATTGGCCTGCGAGCCGCCTATTGATAACCCTTCACCTGATCGAGCACTTAGGGATTCCATTTTTGCATCCATAGTGAAGAATGTTACTTTTTTCCGTGAAAAAAAAATCTTTTCCAAGTAAATCTAGAAATAAAATAAAATGATATTTAATCGCAAAATGGAGGAGAGTATATAACCAACAGCATCTGTCCATGTTGCTGGAATGGGAATAGTTTTGTAACATAATAACAACGTCACCGAAACATAGCGTAACAAAAGATAATACTTGAAAGGGCTGTTGTCATGGTTGTCACAGTCGCCCCATGAATAGGCAGGGCACGGAAGGGGCAGCTCTCGCGCCCATCGCCCGTACCAAAATTTGAATATTATGGTCTATCTCCCGAACAAAGTTGTTTAGATTAAGGATGAGTCGGAGAAAGTTTGGAAATCGTGTCTTCTTAGTTAATAATTGTGTGGGCATGAACATTTGCCGGTCAGTATGAAGAATTGGAAGAAGGAAAAGTGGCTCGCCGCCTTCGTCCATATAGGGTATTGGGTGGAAGAGGTCCTTGTTGGTCGACAAATCTTCCAAACGTCCGCAAAAAAGTCAACTACCCTGTAATATGGTGAAGGGCAGGGCATGACTTTCCAACTGACAGATCAACATATGTAGAGATAGCTTTTCCTGTGGCGGTCCCAGATTCCACATGATGATGATTGGTCGCCCCCCCCCCCCCCATAGGTCCCCACCAATGGGTTTCCACAGTTGCAAGCCCGGTTGCAAGCTTGTATTGCATGCAGCCATAAATCAGACCTGTTCAACTACCAGTCCGCATCTATACCACAAACACACAGTTTCAAATACTCTCTTAAAGCAATATTAGCAATTTTTTTGAAGAGCGCGCCCCAATGGTTTCAAAAAAATTGCGATTTTAGCACGGTTGCATTGGTACCTGGCTATTAAACTAAATACCTGTGAATGGTTAAGCTCGAAATGCCTGTGTGCTCACAAACGATGCTGAAATATCTCCCATAATCACTATGCCTACTTCTGTTGGTCCACTATTATACCCATGAGGTCTCTTGATCCACCGATAATTAAGATCCCAGTGGCTGCTGGAATGGCCTTCCAATGTGAATAGCGCAGTCCGCGTCTACGCTCACCATTAGTTTTTTTTATTGGTTCGCAAGTCCAGTTAGAGGTTCTCTCTTCTCGAGGGGCACTATTTCATCATGGACGGGGACATAAACTAGCATTTCACGCTCTGCCGTTAAGAAGTCCAATCTGAGATTCCCAATTCTAATTACATTCTTATTTTAAATGATAAATACGCATTTCTTAGCATTCTCGTTCGCAGAATCGTTTACTAACAATACAGCACCGGAACTGTGCCAAATATCAACTTTTGAAAATTGGTGGCGCTCATCAAATTCTAATAATGCTTTTATTGTAATCCAGGTACACTATCATCTACCTCATTACATGTACGACTGGCACACCCTGCATGGCGGCGGGAAACCAAACCGCCATTACAAACTACCCTTTAGAGCCTTGTGCCGACACTAGACACAACTCAACCAATCTGAGGGCAAATAATTTTAAACTTCCAGGACCTAAAAAAAAAAAAAAAAAAAAAAACAGATACATTATCTGCATACTTGACAAACCACCAAAATTTTATATACCTATAGACTGAGACTGACCATTTGATAACTGTTTTTGGCAAACTACTCTACACCGAATAGTCTAAACTCAAAACTGAGAATATATAAAAAATAAATGACTTATTCAGTCATCTAAACTACACCTATCCTGGTGTGTGGGTGTTTTCATAGGCAATGGTTCTTGTTTCCAGTGGGTGTGTTTTGTTTGATCCACAAGTCGCATCGTGTTCGGCTTTCACTTTCCTCATTATCTTTATGAGTTAAATTTTTATCAACTGAGAATAAAATTCTATTATCCAACTAAACATGCTATTATCAGCAAGAGTAAAATTTCAACTTAAATTCTGATAAATTGAATATTGAATCTAGATTTGAGAAGATTAAGCATATTCGCAAGTCGTGTATCCTCTCAAATTAGATTTTCAACGCTTTTTCATAAGTGAACCCGGAGAATGAGCTGAGTATTTGCTTTCTCCCTTGGTTGCATGTGTTCAATCCTTATGATTGTACAATAATCGAATTTGGCAACGTGTAACTGAACAAAATAAAGTTTTCCATTTTCAATCTATTTTTAACTTCATTTTCATCACAGTTAGGAACTTACTACTTTGAAAAAAAAACGAACCAACATAGTGTAAGCATAAATAGTTTTACATTCATCGGAGTGGCACTTGGCAATTAAACAATTTACAACTATTGAAAAGTATGATACGTTTGTTTTTTTACTGCCAAGAGAAGGACAAAGAAAAAAATATATTATAATAAACGAGGAGGGTCATGAACAGAACCACGTCAAAAGAAGCCGACCTAACATCGCGTATTATCCGGTTATAATATATTTTAAAAAGGGATGAAATGTAAGGATATTGTGCTGTTCTTTTGTTAATTAAAAACAAAAGAGAAGGAAAGGGGGGTTCATCGAATCTAATCAAGATACCAGATGACGGGGGAAAATGTGGTGTGAAAATTTATGGCAAAATCGCTCAAAGGAAAGAACAAGGAAATATCGATGCCTTAGGGGGTTTCCCCGTGCACCCCCACAGTCTTAACCAAACCAACTTTTGGGATGCCTTTTGGGTTCTCAACATTTCCGATGTTAACAGTGAAAAAGTGAGTGCTCCTGAGATATCCAAGATGACCGCCATAAAATGGCCTGGCCGCCAAAAATGGTAACAGCCAAAAAATGTCATATATCGAATCGGCGGCCTAAAAATTGGATAAAAATCATACATGAATCATTACATATAAACAAAATAAATGCAACGATAGAGTTTTAGCTTTGCCAATTCATTTGTGTCATTTTCACATGTATGTCTATACATCAATTCAATATGGAGCGTCCGAATATGGCGCCCAAAATTGAAAAATTTGATGAAAGTTCATAATTGGTCCAAATAATCATAATATAACAAAGAAACAACACCACAAAATAGTGTGTTGGATAATCAAACCCCTTCTTCTGCATACTAGCATGTTTACTTAATTCAAATCCCCAGATGGCGGCCAAAAATCAATCCAAAATGGGGCCGACAACAATGGGAAATTGTAAAATAAATCATGTTTTTGGGCCAGAAATAATGATTACTTATGGTAAAAGAAACCACAAGATACTGATTCAAGGCCATTGTTAAAGTTATGGCAAACATATTTGCATATCATCTTGCTTCAAATCCAATATGGCCGCCAATATGGCCGCCGATATAATAAAGCCTCTTAAGGGGTGTTAGGGGGAGATGGAAGCGTGTTAGCGATCTTCTCGATAAAATTTTCCATAATTCACAATCTGGTATTTACAAGGGTGCTGATTAAGAATCTGAATTAAACAATGGGGTCACCGACTTTGGTTTTTTGCCTATAGTCCCAACCACAAAAGGTATGTTGTCACTTTTTCAAACCACGCAAGTACTATGGAAAAGCTAAAATTTGACCGTGTTTGGATCGCCTACAAAAATAAAAACTTCTCGCCTAACTTTTGTAGATTTTCTAACTCTTGTTGAGGTCCCGATATCTTCTTCAAATTTTTAAATAAAAAACTGAGGGTCCAAACCGACTTACTTTTTTCCCATTACTACACGTCCGAAAACAACTGACATTGGACACTTTTTTGTCAAATTGGGCGTCTTGTTGGCGGCAAGAAAAAAATCCGTTTCACATTCGGCATGCAGCAAAGCAGAAACGCAGGCGTAGAGATTCGCGATTTTAAATAAACGCAAACAAACGGACAGTTTATTCCTGCGTATAATGCGAATGATACCTTTTGCACCTCAAAACTAAAATCTTTCCATTTGTCCACGACTGTGGGCCTCTAAACAGAATGCTGAAGGTGTAAAGCAGTTTGCGCGTAAACAAATCACACTTCAAACTCCTTCAAATCTATGAATTGCAGATTGTACTATAGGCTTATTTTATTCATACTAGTCAAATATTGAAAAGGGGGTAAATTAAAGTTAGATTAAATGACTTTGACCATTCAATCTGGCATTTCTGGTTATGGTAACACGCATAAAGGTTAAGATGGCGGACAATGTGACCCTGTTTCAAAGCAGCTTATACTCCTACAAATTGACATATTTGTCATGTCATCAAGTAATATCATTTCCAAAATGAATTGGTAAAGTGGTCATCAAAAGTAAAGAGATGTCTTTCAACATTAGAATTTTCATATCTGACATTTTGGTTTGTTATTAAAAAACGTACATAGAATTCAAATGATGGCCAATAGCTGCATTCACACCTTTTTCAAAATCTACAATTGTCATATATTGTATTTTCATCCAAAATATGATGAAAAAAAGTTAAGATTAAAGTATGAATATTGTCCTTTGAACATCTCATATTCAGGGTTTTGTATAAAAACATTTAAAATTCACCAATTACAGCTAATATGGACGCCTTCATGATCTTTACACCTACAAAGTGTCCTAAACTTTGTAACCTTATTTATTTATAATACCCAAATTAGATAGAAGTGTAAGTTGAAGAATGATACATTGATTCTGATCATATCAACTCATAATCCCGACATGTTAATTATATTTTTACATGCAAAAAATGAAAGGGGCACCCAATATGGCTGTGTCCAAGACATTTAAAATCTGAACATTATCAATAATACAAACATCATAATTTGTATAATATATTAATTTATCATATCATTCCAAATTATGATGAAAGTGGTCATATAAGTAAACAGATCTGCCTTTGACCATTACAAACTCAATGTTCCTATTTGTTTTGTTTAGGAAGCTGAAAAGTCAAGATTCCGCCAAATATGACGCCTTCAAAGTTAATTAAAACCTATAAAATTGGCCATATCGTTGTATTATATCAATTTATATCATCATGATAAGAGTTGAAGAAAAAATGTATGGCATAATCTCCCACTAACAAAACTCATATTTAAAATCTAATGCAGAATTCAATTTTAAAAAAAAAAAAAAACCTGTAAATTGCAATCAACTGCAATATAATTTAATTAGATCAGTCCAACATAATCAACATTGCAATCAAAGACCAAACTAAATTAATGAAATATGTGTTTTTATTTTAATTTAAATTGCTTAAAAACCAAATGGCAGCTGAATATTAAGAAAATGATATATTTTAGAGTCCAAAGACATAATATGCCATACTTTTTTAACTTTTTTAACGTCATTTTGGATGATACAATAAGTTTTACATTACAAATATATCCAAATGTACATTATTGTTAATGCAACTAATAAACTATAGTGGACGCGGCCATATGCTTGCCATAACTTCAGACTTCACAATGGGCCCTTGAACCAGTTTCTTGTGTGTTTCTTTAACCATATTAATCAATTGGTCCTGGCAAAACTATTATTTTATTTACAATTTTCCCCCTTTTTGTCGCCATTTTGGCGATTTTTGGCCGCCATCTTGGATTCGAATTAGAGAACATTGCCAAAATAGGCAGAGCATGGCGTTTTGAATTGCCTAACCAAATTTTTTGAGTTTCCCTCCTCCTCCCCCTCCTTCCTTTCTATATTTAATTATTAAGTTTGGAAAATTCTGGAATTTTTCCACAATTTTTCAATTTTGGCTGCCATATTGGACGCCCTCTTCTTGAATTTGATGTATAGTATTACACTGAAATAATTGGCCACAAATGCATTGGCCAGCTACCACAGATATATTTAAAAATCATTAAAAAACTAAAAAATCTTTAATTTTATTAATTCCAATATTTAGGCCGATATATGACATTTTTTTTTTTAAATTATGATTGACCATTTTTTTTGGCAGCAATATGGCGGCCATCTTGGATATCTCAAGAGCCCTCACTTTTTTTCGTTCACATCTGAATGTTGTTTAAGGACCCAAAAAGGCATTTACAAAAAGTTTGGTTTGGTTAAGTAGTGGGGTGCACGGGAACCCCCCTTATATGCCCAACTATAGAGAGAAGCCAAAGAAAGAAATGAAGGACACCACAAAATCCTGGAGAGGGGAGGAATCGCAAAAAAAATGAAAAAAAAAGGATTTACAGACGCGAGTGAGTATTACAAATAAAGTGGGAAACGTAAATGACAAATGTGACAGGTTAAGTAAGAAGGTGAAGAGAGACAGAGACGGGAGACCCCGGCGGGAAAATAGGCGGGAGACCGCGGCGGAAAATAGGAAGGCGGGGACGCGAATGATAGAGCTATGGGGATGATGGGGATGGACATATTGTTTCAGGGGTGGTTAGAGAGCGAGGGGAGGGAAACGGTTAATGAATAAAGGAAGAAAGTAGATGCTAGCAAGGCAAAAGATAAAGGGTACGGAGTGAAAACAGTTCTGGGCGAATGGCGCATAGGGTAGTTGCGGGTAATGATAGAGGGAACGACAACGAGCAAGCAGGGGCATCTCCGACGGCTGAACAAAGAATAAGGAACTATGGGAGATCCAAAGATAAGAAAAAGGAGAATGAGAGATAGTGGGGCGATGGAAAAAATAAATAAACAAAAATAAACCGTTATTTAAGGTATAAACACGATAGGGGAAATATGAGGGGGAAATGAATTGAAGCTATGAAGAAAAGGTGATAACTAGTATAGTCTTTTCAAAGACGCCGAGCTTTCCAGCTCAACAGGACGCAATGCCACAAATTAGTGATCGATGTACGTGACTTTTGATTTCCAGCTTTTCAGCAGAACCACACATTGGCACCAACACGGACATCGGTCTTCCTTATTTTTACATTTCATTATGGTCTTCCATTGGCAATGAAATAAAATTCATTTAAAAATGTAACAGTGATTCATGCGCATCATCTTGGTTGATACTTTTTGTTTTGTTCTTGAATGGAAAATAGAACACTCTGAACGTAACTACGTTATTAAAAAGTGGACGAACTACCGAATCCACCTTGATCATAGATCTTGGGCCAACCAATGGAATAAATTGATTTGTCGGGTAGAAAATAGTTTTTATGTTATGGTGGTGGTTATGGGTGATGTTATGGCAATTAAATCGTTCAATCTATAAACTTTAAAACGTTGATTTTGTTTTCTAATCTTTACCATTCATCAGTTAGATATTTATAAAAAAAATATTTATCGGCCATGGTAACATGGTTCAATTTAATTTGATTGCGGATGATGTATTTTTTTAATCGCGGGTCATTTGAGAGATTAAACAAATTCCAATATTCTTCGATGAATTTTGAACGCATGATTATTTTTTAAGTTTTAATTTAAAGCATAAGGAATTTTGGCGAGGAGTTTAATTAAAAATCGCTAGGTAGACCGCATTACCAATTGATTTATTTATTTTATTGAAAAGGTGTCAAGGTCGGACGAATATTACTCTCCAGCCTTGTTGGTTTTTCTCTAGGTAGCAAAGAGAAATAGATGTTTCCCACCTCTCAATTAACGGCCCGCGAATGGAAGAATAATCGACACCTATTCTGTCTTCTGTCTCAACCCCTCCTTAATGAGACGAGCTGTACCATTTCCGAACGTGATTGTTAAATATGCTCCATGAAGTTTAGCTCTGTTCTGGCCAATGCTGATCAGATAGAAATTAATTTATTTAAAATTTTTCCAAAGGCTTTCAGTCAGCATTTCTTTTGAATTCCTAATTTACAAGTTACAATCCAATGGGAGTCATCTGTTATTAGTTGGGTATTTGCAGCAATTCCCCTGTGACCGTGGAAGGCGCGAATCCAGGGAGGGGGCGGAGGGGGGGCGCCGCCTCCGGTATTTCTCTGCAAATCTTGTAAAATCATCCCATTTGACCCATGTTGGACAATTTTCAGCCTTTCACAGAGTCATCCCCCCGTAATTTTGAATTTTTTCAAATCCATGGGGATCCGCCCCTGGTGGAGAGCATAGCATCATTTCTCAGTGGGATTTGTCTTCTATGAAAGTTAATGAACAAATTAGTAGCTGGGGTGCCCCCTCGAGAAGTGTGGGTGGAATCCAGGGACGGGGAAAATTCATAATAACAGGTGTCAAAAATGAAAAATTCTTATGATTGCTGTAAAAAGGTAACCAAATGAACCCAACTATATTTGGACTTTGGTTTTGGACTTACTTAGGCAGGGAGAGGCCAAGGTTTTATTTGTGTTTTCAAGGGTCTTATACAATGATCTATCTTGGGTGCTTATTTCTTTTCTTTAATTACCGATATCCCGCGTTGCCCAGAGTATGGCCATATTTTGCTGACGACTCAACATGTTTTTGAGTCCAATTTCCTCGCATTACTGATTGTCATCACCTTCAAAGAGATATTGAAGCACTCTGTGATTGGGACAGTTTGGGAACGAACTTTCTAATTGTATCATTACTTCATA